>JAWWEQ010050509.1:0-11485 GCA_035583055.1 Torymus tubicola
TCGCCCTTGTACGCTTATCACTTAAATAAACTCTTTTATTACTCCTTCAACCACGGATCCTTTAATTTATTTCAACAGTTCTCTTATGTATTTTTCAATACGTTTCATGTTATAATAAGAGCCATTGGATGGCTGCAAAGAGAGTTCTTCGATATTTAAAAGGGACGATCAATCTTGGCATTTGTTTTCAGAAAGGGGACGGTCAACTTAGGGGTTATGCAGATGCGGATTGGGAAGCCTCTTTAGACGATAGACGGTCTTATACTGGTTTTGCGTTTATTATGAATAATGGTCCTATAAGTCGGAAATCACGCAAACAATGAACGGTTGCACTCTCCACGACTGAGGCTGAATATATGGCATTATCCGATGCTGCGAAGGAAGCTGTTTATTTGAGAGCACTTTTAAATGAAATCGGATATCATCAAAAGGTTGTAGAAATATTTAATGATAATCAAGGTGCTATACACTTAACTAAAAATTCGATGTTTCATAAACGTTTGAAACATATCGATATTCGATTTCATTTTATACCGGACGTAATACAGCGGAATATTATTCAAATCTATTATCAGCCTTCTAAAGATATGCTAGCCGATTTTTTAACTAAAGGGTTAAGTAGATTAATGCATAACGCTTGTATGAATCGCATTGGAATGTCTATGACTTAATTGTATCAAATGTATTGCGAGTTCGTTTTGAGAAGGGGTGTCGTTATATATATCGTAAGTTTTCGTACGTATGTATGTATACAAAACTCGCGCGCAATCCTAGTTGCTCTCTTTGTAAATATAATAAACACTCGCGAGTGCTTCTTATATTATAGGCTTTCGACAGTTCCGCTGTCGCCTCTGAGCTATACACACGCGCTATTAAACATATGAATTATTATAATTATTGTCCTCTCATATTATCATTCAATAAATAGTTTATATTACACTTACTACTTTTGGTACAGCCAAGAGTTTCTTTCGCCAGAGTTTAGTATGCTTGACTAAAGAAATAAACTCACTCTCTGGGTGGAACATAATAATATAAATCCTCAAAAGTACCTTTTCGTACCTATAGAACTTTGGACAGGCTCCTCAAAACATCAAAGGTATCGTTTCAGATAAATATATGTTTATGTGCACGTCGGCGCGCGGGCCAGCGTGAGTATACATATAGGTATAGCGGCTACTTGTTTCCCACTTTGACGGGATGAATTTATGTGTGTGTGTATATATATTAAAAGAAGAAATAAAAATCAAAGAGCCCGGGAACGCTCTGAAGGCAAGTATAGAAAGAGCCTTAAGGATTCACCGCGTGATGATATACATTGAAATGGATGTATGAGAAATTCAATGCACGCATATACCTATTGCAGTAGTTTCAACTATATAAAATATTCCTATTAATCGAAACCCATTTCATTGCTCTATTCAAATCAAAAGATTTTATTTAAAAACATTATCTCGTTCAAAGGGTACAGACAACTGAATTATTTTATGTTCGTTTTCCTTTTCTCAATTTTCGTCATGTTATTCCCACATCCGGTTTGCAGATTTGCAGCGTTGACATTTCCGGCGTAACATATTATAATATACTGGGAACAGCAATCATTGCGAGAGAGAGAGAGAGAGAGAGAGAGACAGAAAGAATAACATAAATACAGAACTATATATATAACACATAAGCATATAGTAGAGCAGACAGACATATGATATAATAACTAATAACCTCTCTACTTAAACGTGACGTTGAATGTGATGATGATTTGATGTGAGGATGACTATTAAATGTAAACGAACAGAATCAAAATCAAAACAATTGACTAAGAAGAAGAAAAAGAAAGAAGAGAAGTCTTGATCAAGACTATTCCGATGAAAAAGAAAATAGTTCAAAAAAATTGAATAAATTTGCAAACTCGAGTTATAAATTGACTGATCCTATTTATATAATATTGATGATTATACAGATTATAAACTGTTATTAATAGTTATTTACAGTTATTTACAATTATTTACAAAAATCATTTCCACTAGGGAATAAAGAAGAAACAAAGAATTTTATGGAAAGCTGAAAAAAAATAAAGTCAGAAAATCTGACTCAAAAATATATTCAAAATCAAACTGATTTTATTTAATTTATATAAGCAGTCAGTGATATCAGCCAACAGTTGATATCTTCTATATATTCCATGTACTTCTACATATGACAGATGAAAAAATACAAATCAGATAAGCATATTATTTATAATTATTCAATGATTTTGTAAATGAAATAAAATAAACTTGTAGAATGAAGCCTCGGGTGGTGATGCTATCAACTTATTTATTAGCATAAAGGGAATGAAGATTCGGGTGGTGATGTTGTCAACTTATTTATTTACATAATTATGTTGATATTTACATAAATAAGTTGATAGCATCCCCAAACGGGTCTTCATTCTGCACATTAATCATTAAGTATCACCAGAGTAATTTAATAATCATTATGAAACAAACTTATGTTAAAAGACTAGATATTTATAATTATTCAATGATTTTATAAAATAAATAAAATAAATTTGTAGAATGAAGCTTCGGGTGGTGATGCTATCAGCTTATTAATAGCATAATTAAGTTGATATTTACATAAATAAATTGATAGCATACACACCCGGGTCTTTATTCTCCACATTAATCATTGAGTATCACCAGAGTAATATAATTATCATTATAAAATAATCTGTTATATTAAAAAACTAGATACTTTGTGTGTATTTGTTTTGCAGAGTTCCAGATTAACTTTGAAGTTGTTTATATGGAAATAGTTTGTGGAAGAAGGAAGAAGAAATAAAAAATTTTATGGAAAAATGAAGAGGAATAAATTCAGTAAATCTGACTAAAAAATATATTTAAAATCAAATTGATTTTATTTAATTTATCAAGGAGCGCGGGCACGCGCCGAAGGCAAGTATAGAAGAGCTTTAGGACGACCGCGTGATGATGTATATTGAAATGGCTGTCCGAGAATTTTAATTACTTACTACAATTTTCAACGCTTTTATATAAACTCAAAAAAAATAATATCATGCTTTATATTGTTATACTATGTTGCACACAAAATTTCATGTAAAAAGATGTTCTCATATTGGAGATATTAAATAGTGAAAATTTTTATGTCTGGTTTTCGATTCTAAAATTTCTTCATGTTTTTCCATACGATCCGATTTTTGGTTCTCCCGACCTCCGGTATATGTAGGCCCCCACCGATAGGTAGCGGCACTCATCGATGTTAAGAAAGAGGGGGAGAGAGAGAATTAGAGTAGCGCTCGTTTTAATATTTTTTGTCTCTAGGTGTTGAAACACATCAAGTACGTAGACTAGGTGTTAGAGGAGGCCGATGGCGGAGTCTAGATGGTGCGCTCCGTGGTTTTCTGGCTCTAGGTGTTCAAATACATCAAGTACGTAGACTAGGTGTTAGAGGTAGCCGGTGACGAAAATTAGGTCGTGCGCTGCGTAGTTTTTTGCTTTTAGGTATTGAAACACATCGAGTACGTCGTCTAGGTGTTCGAGGTAGTCGATTACAAAGTCTAGGTGGTGCGTTCCATAGCTTTTTGGCAGTAGGTGTTGAAACACATCAAGTACGTGGTCTACGTATTTGAGGTAGCCAATGACGGAATCTAGGTGATGCGTTGTGTAGTTTTTTGCTTCTAGGTGTTGGAACACATCAAGTACGTCGTCTAGGTGTTCGAGGTAGCCGATTACAAAGTCTAGGTGATGCGTTCCATAGCTTTTTGGCAGTAGGTGTTGAAACACATCAAGTACGTCGTCTAGGTGTTCGAGGTAGCCGATTACAAAGTCTAGGTGATGCGTTCCATAGCTTTTTGGCAGTAGGTGTTGAAACACATCAAGTACGTGGTCTACGTGTTTGAGGTAGCCGATGACGGAGTCTAGGTGGTGCGCTCCGTAGTTATTTGCCTCTAGGTATTGAAACATATCAAATACGTCTTCTAGTTGTTCGAGGTAGCTGATGCCGGAGTCTAGGTATAATTCTAATTGCGCAACTAATACCAAAATTTTCAAATTGTTTCTTATTTCTTTAAACTCATCATTAAGAAACACATTTTACAAATCAAATGAAATATTTTCGGTATAATAATGTGAATAATGTAATACACTGTATTCGAAATTAATCATTGTTATTCTTTACAAAATCTCTTCCCTTTCATAACCTCATCTATTCAATAGTACCTCTTTACAAAGTGAAATATTGTTTTTGATGAATAAAAAATAGTATTTTGTTAATAACATTATTAAAAACTTTCGAAATACTTTTATTTACTTTTACCCTTAAAATGTTGTGAAATTTAACTTAAAATATTTTTTCAAAAGTACAAAAAATTGACGAAAATTTGTTTTTTAATACATAGAAGAGACCCATTTGTATACATTTTATATGAAAATGACCATGTTTACACCTTCAACTGCAATCCGTCCCGCCAAATATGTATGGGGGTAGATGAGCTGTTACACCTCTTAGGCATCACTTTATGCCCACTGGCTCAACATTTTAGAAGTTATAATGTGGGCGTAAAATATAATTTTACACGCAAGGTATGAAAAATTGTATTACGTCAGTCAAGTCAATTGATATGGGTACTTGATTACAATAAACTAATTTCAGTACTTTCTTGTGTTTGATTTATATAGAAGAATGAACAAATTGGAATATATTTTGCAAAACAATCATACAGTTGTTGTGGGGAGTAGTTTGCATTACTCGACGATCGATAATTGATTTCACAACTTTCATTTGTTTGATTTGCACTGATCAATTTAATATATATAATTATATCTTACATATATATATATATATATATATATATATATAGATAATACAGAAAAAACGTCTATACTTGCCTTTACAATTATAGGTGAAAGCAGCAGAATTGAGCACGCCTCTAAACTTTTGTATATTCTATATATCTGTACTTTGCTTTAGGTGTGCGTATATACCATGTAAAAATCTTATTTACGGCAGGTGCAAAAATGTGAATTGATTAAGCTGATAAATCAGCTGATATTTTTTGGTAGTGCTATATACGTATATAGATAGTCATGATGCGCGTATATACAATTAAGCGACGTGTGCATATATGCATCTTATATGACTATCTATATACTCTTGATCTCTTAGAAACTCCTGAAATCTCTCTAAAATTACTTTTTAAAAAAAGGTAAAAATATTAGCGAGTAAGTATATCCATTTCTCTCTCTCTCTTTTATTTTTAGACGTTTATTAAAGATAAGAAAGTTATGAAATCAATCAAAAAATTGTCGAGTATTTAAAAATCAATCAAATTTTCGCTGATTTTCTGCTAAATACGCATACTTCCCGGGCACACTGTTTTGTAGTTTTTAGGTGAACAATCAGAATATTTTTTTTGATCAGTGATTGAAGCAAATTGTAGCAAATGATTGAATTGTTTTTTGGGAAGTTAATGGTCGTACTACCAGGTTAATAAAAAATGTGTTATAACTTCCGGCCATTAACTTCCCAAAAAACAATCAGAATATTTATTCAATTTTTTTTTTTTAGTAATTTTCACTATTAAAATTCATAATTTTTTTTATTATACTTATGGATTCCTTAAAAATTTCGTAACGATATTTGTTTAAAACAATATTTTCAATTTCCAAGGGAAATAAATTTTTTTTTTTTAATTTTTTTTTATCGCGTTAGGAAAGTATGCGTATTTAACACAAAATCAGCGAAAATTTAATTGATTTTTAAATACTCGAGAATTTGTTGATTGATTTCATAACTTTCTTATCTTTAATAAACGTCTAAAAATAAAAGAGAGAGAGAGAAATGGATATACTTACTCGCCAATATTTTTACTTTTTTTTTTTAAAATAATTTTAGAGAGATTACACAAGTTTTTAGTTTTATACATTTGCCACTAACATCAGTTGAAGTGGTCTTGAATGTTAAAACATTGTCCGCCATTGGAAGTACGCAATGATAGGATCGGGTATCAATGACAGTACCTATTGAATTATACATTTTTGACATCTTCTGTGATTTTTGCATACTTCATCAGAACTTGTCCATATAAAGCTGTCATCAGAAAATAATTACACTGGTTAGTATTTATTGATCAAATTAACATTACTAATGTAACTATTATATATGCAAACCGTATTCCTTTGATTTCTTCCTGTGCGGCATTAAGCATTTCTAATGCGGTAGTTATTTGTTGATCGGAAGGTCTCCTTAACGTTGATTCCATTATTTTTCTTTTTACTACTCCTCCTTGTTACGTTTTATCCAAGTTGCGTTAAATTTTTATTTGATTTTATTTCAAATTATCATTTACTTTAAACGCGTGTTCGTGTACTGGGCTCGAGTGTCTAGTCTACCAATGAGATTTCCTCTCATAGTATAAGGAAAGATTTGTATACTGGGGTAGTCTCCGATGCTCGAAAGCGTCCAGGTCATTGCCCAGGGCGAGTCTTTGGAGGAAGGAGGAAAATACGCATCCTAGGGAAGTCTCCGGTCCTCGAAAGCATCCAGGTCATTGCCTAGGGCGTATTTAGAGGTTACGGGACAGCCGTGGTTCTCGAAAGTTCCACCACTGATGCTAAGTCAGGCGGGATAACAACGAGAGCCGAAGCAACTCCTTGCCTGCCGTAGAAAGGAGGTCGGGTATATTTTCGCGTACTCACTTATTTTTGTATTGAGTCAGAACTCCATCTGAAAAATACTTCCAATGGCGGACAATGTTTTAACATTCAATACCACTTTAACTGATGTTAGTGAAAAATGTATAAAAATATTTTGGATATGGTAATTTTATAAAATAAAAGCAATTCAAACTTTCTTATAGTCTTGTTTAATTAAAAGGATGTATTTTAAATATTATTTTCTATTTTGTGCAGTAATAGCTGCTTATTCTGAGCAGTTACTCAAAAATTATTATTTTATTTTTATTATATTTTATCTATAATAGTATAAAACTTAATGAGTAACTATAAATGCGAAAAGAAAAAAATAATAATATGAAATTTCAATTATTTATTTATACGCAAAATCATGAGATCTTTAAGGTAAAATAAGGCGAAAACGCATGGTAAAAATGGCATTTTTAAAATCTCAAATGGCAAGAAAGCAAACTATTTTCATTTTTCAAAGAGGAACATTTAATAAGTTTTTTCCGCTCACCCTTGATGCTAGTCGTTCAATCGAAACGATTAAAAAAATGAAAGAAAGGTCTTCTTGAGACGAACAATTTATGATGTAAACGAAAAAATCTGTGAAAAATTCATGAAATGGCAAGCAATCAAAGATAACCTTAAAAATGTAAAAATTCGCATATATTGATAGTTATATATAGGTATAACACTGACTTGTCATTGAGTCCTGGTAATTTTTTTCATAAACTTCATCATAAAACAAACAATTTAAATCCTGTATCAATAAAATTGGTCGAAAAGGGAACTCTGTGGAATTTTTTGAAAATAGCCATATTTTAACCGTTTTTGAAAGTTTAAAAAATTCTAGAAAAGTTTACAGATGACTTAGAGGGCTGGAATTCTGGCTACAGGCTTTTTATGAGGTACTTTCATAAAAAAAATCGGCGACCAAATCGGAAATATGAGTGCTCAGACTTTAGGCGAAGTTCGCTGGCCTGACTCATATATATACAGGATATTTCAGGTGAAATCAGCAGTTCAAAATTTTAAAATTGCTCAAAATTTGTAGTGCCTTAGCTTTTATAAAAAACATGTTCCTAAATTTTTAGAGCAATATTTGAATAATTATAAAAGTTATCGCACATAAAAAATTGTTATTTTTGCAATTTTTCGTGATAACTCGACATTTGCCATTTTTTTTACTCAAAATCCTGAAACCTTTTGTATAGAACATTTTTTGGGAAAAAGTTTGCATTTTTTCTGTAGAATGTGCCAGTATTTATTTTATGCCCCTTTTTAAAAGTCTCTGATTGGCTGTTTTTTAGTATACCTTCATCAAAGGATATTAAGACTGCGGTTAAAAATTTTTTGTTCGACAAATTTTTTATAAGTAGAATAGTCAAGGTCATGATGTTATAATAATAAAGAATAAATCACTAGAATAGGTTTATCATAATATCATGACCTGAACTATCCTACTTATACATCATTTTATACATTTTCACTTGCATTTTATACATTTTCACGCTGAGCGAACTCAACTTGATTAGCGTGGAGTAGGGAGCGCGCGATATAGTTACTCACGAGGCCGGCCGCTCATCTATGTTCGTCACTGCAGACGACGAACCCGCGGAGGCGGCGGTATCCGGGAGAAGGTTAGGTGAAAGTATTAAAATAAAGAATAGACTTGATGTATATAGAACAATAACAAAGTCTATTCTATTTGTCCAATTACATAGAGTACGCGTCGCGTTGCGCAGACAAGAGACCGAGATCCGCCGCTCGGTGCGAGCGGATCAGTATAATTAATTTTTGTTGGGCTGGTGAACGCAACACTGGCCACTCGCTATTGCGAGCCGAAAATACAGGAATACTGGGACTGGATGCGCTGCACCAGCCCAGTTAATTGCAGGTCGCCTGACCGTTGACTGAGTGCAGCCTGTTGATGGGAAGTGTCCTTTCCAGTCGCGACAACAGCAGGCCTGCACCCGTACCGGAATAGTCCCCTACCAGGGACGACAATGTCGAGGCTGGACCCGGGGATAGCATCGGTCACTGGAGTAGTCGTATCGTATATGATGATCGCGTGCGCGCGGTTAGACGGTTTGAGAGAATCTTATTCGAAATTGAATCGAGCGACGACTATTGCAACGGCGATAGTCGTCCTCTCCCCGCGCGCAGCTCCCGAATCCGTTGCTCGAGCGATGTAAACAACTGCTCGCAATGCACGAATTCGCGGAAACGAGAGCCAAACGGATTCGATAGAATATGGAGAACCTAGACGCTTATTTTCTCCGTATTTTATCCTCGAACATCGTTATAACTTATATATAATTTTATGCTATTCACACTTTTTATTAGTTTTATTGATACTTTAGATAGTGTCTAAAAAACAATTATACATTTATAAGAAGTATAGACAATAAATTTGTCGACAAACAAGTTCTTGCAATATGTTATACGTGCTACCTGCAATAGTTTGATATGATTAATGCAATGAATAAATTCTGTGGAATAAATACATAAAAGTCAGTAATAAGTAAATTTGCTCCGCTAGTCGTATCTAAAGCAGGGTTTTTTCACTATCTTTAAAAATTCAGAGCTCTTTTCTGAAGACGCGGCCAATCTTGATCCAGGACTTATGTTAAAGAGTTTAGAATCGCTGCCGAGGTCCTAAGTGCATTTCTATATATATATATAAGGAATTTTACGAAGATTTTGGTGGCAAAGGTAGCAGGTTTGAGGCTGGATTCCTATTTAGTACACGGAAAATCTAGTTCAATATAGGTAGATGTCTAGTTAAAAATTCCAGATATGCTGTCAAATCCAGTTATTAATAACTATGAATACAGGCGAAGACTCTATACAAAATAAAAAACGGGAGAAACTATGTCTTGTGATTATCTAAAGACATTCTAAAAACGAGGCACGCCTCGTCATCGACTTTGTTATCTACCCTTGGCGTTACTTACTTAGTAAGGGGAGTTCGATCAAGCTCGCCACCTAGCGGGGAGTAACAGAGATTGTTTCCCCCACTTCGCTAAGTTATAGGGTGCTGGAAATCTCGGTCGCTATCCGCTAGGCGGCGAGCTGGATCAAACTCACCTTACTAAATAACTAACGACAAGAGTAGATAAGGAAGCCAAATGGCATCGTCCGCACGACTTTCCCAATGTCATTGGAATGTCGATGACGAGGTGTGCCTCGTTTTTTAAATGTCACAGTGCTTAATGCATAGGGCTAAATGAGTGAAGATGTGTGGAAATCCACTTATATTCCTCTTAATAACGGCTAGATTCTCATACAACCATTTTCTACTAATATAGCCGAATACTCACCTAAAAATTTAGATGAAATCCAGATAAAGCCTGCTTTCGAATCGATGAAAATTCAGGCAAAAATCTCTTCAGGTTACTAGAAATCGATTTAAAAATCTACTTCGTCACGACTGCATTCCCATGCGAAAACCCTACGTAATAATAGCTAGATGTCTACTTAAAAATCCAGGAAATCGAATGAATCTATATAAGACCCGGTTTAAATCCAGGTAAAACTTGCTTTAGATAGAATTAAAATCCAAGTATAAATGATTGGAGATATGTGGAAATCTACTTAATATTCCTCTTAATAACGGTTGGATTCCCAGCCAAAAATATCCGGCTAGGAAATCCAGCTGGATTCCCATATGGAAAATCCATCTGGATCTGCGTAGATTCCCAGCTAGGAAATCCACTGGAATCCACTCAGAATCCACTCCGAAATATATATATATTATATTTAAATTTTTTATTTTCAAAAATACTTAGAATTTTAATTAATTAAAAACAAAATATAATTTTTCTTGTAAAATATTAAAATAAACATTACAACGAGTTGATTTTAAACTTAATTTTTAGCTACTTATACTATACTAGATATCAAACAGTGATCACAGTTAAATAAGTGTTAATTCAAATAAATGATTTACCTTGTTTAATATCTGGTTTAGATGTTATTGATGCTGGAGCAGACATAGTTCTTTTGTAAGGCCATTTTGTTCCAAAACTTGCGCTTAAGGTTTTGATGGAACTACCACTGACGTCATGAGACAAGGCTTCTTGTGCTCTTTGAAGTTTTTTCATTAATTCTTCGCTACCAAGATCAGTACTTTTTAAATCTAATAACAGAGGAAAGATTGAGTTATATATATGAGTGTTTGTAAAAATCGTAATCATTGTGAGGTGCCCCGTTGAAAATAAACACCTGGAATACCAGCTGATATTCCATGTGGATATCCAACTGAGATCCCAGCTGGAATTCCAGCTGTACCTCCTTTTTTGAACAAACTCCAAGTGGGTTGCTAGCTCGAATTCTAGGTAGATCTGGAATTCCAGTTGGCTATATTAAAAATATATATATGAATGTCTAACTAAATTTTGTTTCTTTATATGAAATCCTATTCGAGAACCACTATTTTATCCAAGTATATAAGCAATCGAATATCAAATTTTCAATAACAAAAGACGAACAGATCTTGTGTAGCGCGCCATCGAACGCTCGTAATATTTATTTATATTACATTATTACTTTCGGAAGTAAATAGAAAGATTTTATCCAAAGTCAAAACGGGAGAAGCTAAGCCTTTTAATTATCTAAAGACATTCCAAAAACGAGGCACGCCTTGTAGTTCGACTTTCCAAGGCCATTGAGAAAGTCGTGCCGACGATGCCAGTTGACTTCCTTATCTACTCTTGGCGTTACTTACTTACAAGGAGAGGCTCAGGGTTCCGGATCACCAATTTTTCTATAACTTACAGAGGTTGTAGATATTATTAAATAATAAA
>JAWWEQ010050510.1:0-11484 GCA_035583055.1 Torymus tubicola
ATTTGAAGTAGTATTATGTTATAAAATTAATGATGAATTGATTTACGTTCGATTTTATATGTTTAAATCGTTACGAACTGAGTGTAGACGAAAATGTTAAATGAAAAAAAAGATTTGTTTCAATATTTTCTGTAACTTTTGCGTATTAAACCAAATCTAACTTTTTTGTATTATTGAATTAAATCAAATCTTGTTAAATGAAAACTGAAAATTTATTATTTTATGTACAGTATGCGTTTAAAATCCTGTGGAGTTGTAGCCGAAAATCGTGGAATTTATGTATTTTTAGGCGATTAAAAGTTTTTATATGTGTAACTCGTCAGGAATTGATTTTACATCGTAATGTTAAATGGAATAAAGTTTTTTTATATTATTTTCTACAACTTTTGTATTTAAAATTCATGTGTAAAATCAAATCCTGTCGAGTTGTAGCAGATAATCATCGATTTTATATATTTTTAGGCGTTCAAAGCGTTTTTATATATGTAACTCGTCAGGAATTGATTTTACACGATAATGTTAAATGGGAAAAAGTTATGTTTTATTATTTTCTACCACTTTTTTATTTAATATTTATTTTTAAAATCAAGTCATGGTACTCCAAAACGTTTCGCAGCAGTCAATCAGTGTGATACGATTCCGGAGTAAACCGACAAAACAACAACTTATACGTCAGGGCAATAAGTCAATTAATGTTCTGAAGCTAACACAACATGAAAGTAATGAAATGATCTTGTTATTATATGCTACATCAAAAGACCATGATGATGTTAAATTATTTGATAAATTGTTAATGGATAGTAGAACACCTATATTTGCAAAAACAAATGCCTACTGCATCACAACCACTCCCATCACCGAATATCTAGTTACAATTTAATTAAATGAAAACTGATCTACTGATAATAGTAATATCATTTTTAAAATTGCAGACAAAACAATCACAATGAGGAGACTTAAAACAAAAAGCAATCTTGCAATATTAAATACTGCAACTAATCATGAAATAAACGCAACATAAAGATATACGAAGAAAATGGAAATGAAATAGTATAATCTGACGGAAAAATGCACATTTTGTAAAAAGCTCAAGCAAAATTGAGAAAACTAAAAGGAAATATCATAAAAAAACATACAGCTATTAAAACAATATTTAACAAAATAATAATAATTGATAATACAACTAAAGATAATACCAAGAAATTTAAAGAGAAAATATCAATATGAACAGCAGAGAATAAGGTGCTACAGTCCAGCGCTATTAGCATGTCCTACTGAGATATCAACTACGTGAGTCAGTCAAGTCAATTTTTTACTTTGATAGAGGAATTAGATGTTAACAAACTTTTACTAATGCTATGTATCCATTAAAACAACAGCCAAAATACAAAGACCTGGTTGTAATAGACGAGCTTATCTTCACTTCATCCTGTACATATGATACGACTAAACAACATTGAAGAAATGTTTTCTCACTACAGAGTTACAGCGTTGTGAGGCTTACATGCCCTGCTGTACCCTGACCGACTTGAGTTTTCGTACCACTTAGACGCTTAAAATTTGAGCGTTTTACAACTTTTCTTTGCTGTTTCTATAATAGATATCGATGTGAATCCTTTTGGATTTAATAAAGGCATTCTTAATGTATATGAAACAATTTTACAATGTTTATTTATGTACAATTGTACAATTTATGTCTAATACACTGAGCGTCTCAAAAAAGCGGATATTGATGGAGGACCTGATATTGAAGCGAAGAATCATCTGAAATACAAAATTAAAAATAATAGATTCAGTAGGACCGTAGCTATCTCCGGACCTAAGATAATTGAATTTTATTCAAAAGTAATAAAATGGCTGTTCAATAAAAATTTTTCGAAAAATCATGTTCTTTTGGGTCTTATTCAGATTGAAAAATAAAGTTAGAATTGAAATGTTGACATAGTCCTAGTTTTGGCGATAGCCGTACATGTGACGGAGCCATGATAAAAATTTGGAAATGATCAGTTATATATTTTTTGAGAAATCTTAAAAATTTAAAGCCGCGGCGCGCACACCGTAGAGTGCGCCAGACTAAAATCGACAGAACACACACTTATAATGATTTTGAAATTTTTACACACTTTTTTTGATGTTGTCCTTTCGAAATCCGTTAAAAAAAACGATTTCTTGAAAGTGATAAAGTGTTGTGAACGCTTAAGGCAATCTTAGGTCTATAGGTCTCGAAGATCAAAGTCACCTGAAAAAATAAATTAAATTTTAATTACAAATACTAAAATTTTATATACCGTAACATATATCCAATTTGGAACAAAATAAGCCTAACTAGCGATCCTTTTATTTTTATTATCCTAAGACATAGTCCTTTTCAAGAAAAAGACTTCTAATTAACTTTTTCGGAGACCATTTGATAGATTTTGATGGGGTAGAATGCAAATTACTTGTATTATACTCTGTAACGGGGTGGACTCGGGGGAAACTACGAAAAAATACGCGCTGACATTGGGACTTGAACCCGAGCCGTCCGGTCGCACTATCAAACTGCCTGCTTCTATTTATTATAAGTCACCGTGTCGGTAATACAGGTACCTTCCATGCGCCCATTATAATCTCTATCTACATTACGGAGTTCTCGATTATAACATTTTTTGATAAAGTATATTTTTTATTTTTAAATTATAACAATTAAAAAAATTAAGGACCAAAAATGGTATTTTACATGAAAAACATGCGTGTGACGCTCTCGCTGTATTTGTTGCGTGGCCGGTGCAAGTTCAAACACGCACACTTATAAGCCAAATGTATTAGCTTGTTATGTGATACTATATTAAATTACATTGATAGGTCACACTATGTACATACCTATTACTCGATATATACATACTCGACATACGGCGTGGTCCGCCGGTAACAGGCCAGTAGGTGTATACTATTGAGCATAATAAAATATAAGAGAAAAATGACAAATATCAGCTTACACGCGTATGTTCACATTTTGAAAATTCACCAAAAGTAGACAAAGAAAACAGCAAAAAGCAGCAAACTATATCACTAAATATAATATTTATCCCCGAGTCGTGCAGATTTATCGAAGATCTGCGATTTATATGAACAATTAATAACAAAACCACCATTTTTCATTACTGTTCATAAAAAGCGCAGAGCAACGTACTTGTCTGACTTTCGGCCCATTAGTATCCTCTGCTCTACCGGAAAGATTTTAGAATCACTTGCCGCTGCCCAAATTACTAAATTCATCAGTGAGAGACAGATCCTGGATGCCCATCAGTCCGAATTTAGAAAAGGCTTTAGCACGCACTCGGCTCTCGTGAAAACGATGAATGATTTTAGAGAAGCCATAGACTCTAAGAACATCACTCTTTTAATTACGATCGACTTCTCACGTGCTTTCGACGGCATGAACATCAATGTGCTCATCGACAAGCTTCGCATCTAGGGCTTCTCTGCTTCTGCGTGCAGCTGGATGTGCTCCTTTCTCACAGATCGATCTCAGACTGTCCTGCTTCCCAACCGCCCACGTTGAGGCCCTTAAATAGATTATGAGGTGTTCCCCAAGGGAGTGTGGTGGGACCTCTGCTTTTTTCGCTTTTCATAAACGGCCTTCCTTCAATCCCCGAATTCTGCAAGTGCCATCTCTACACAGACGACTTCGTCATTTACATCAGCGGCCTCACCAAGGATATCAGCAGCATCATCAATAAGGTTAACCAAGATTTGGCTGATGTGTCGCGTTGGGCCCTTGACAATGGGCTCGCTGTAAATACCAGCAAAACCCAAGCTATGTGCGTAGGCTCTAGAGGACACATGAGCAAAGTCAAGAGCCTCAGTATTCCCCCTGTACTCCTCAACGGCGAAGTTATTCACCTGGGTGATTCACTTAAGATTCTTGGAGTCACGATCACACGATGTACAGTAACCACCAAGAAAAGTTTTACGCTGCTCTTGCGCGTTTACGGAAAAATCAGGGTTTTATTCCACTCACCTTGAAGCTGATTCTAATTAAAGCACTTATTTTCCCCTACTTTGATTACTGCGCCAGCCTCTTCTCGGGTCTCTCTGACGAGCTTACGTTGAAACTCACGAGGTGTATGAATGCGGCTCTTCGGTTCGCCACCGGTACTAGGCTGTTCGTCCACATCACGCCTGCCTACGTCTCGAACAAGTTGTTCTCCCTAAATAACAGATGCATCTATCTTAGCATAAGTTTTTTCGTGTCTATTTTGAAGAGCGGCATTCCATTTTATTTGGCCAAGCACTTTGCTTTTATGGATCCTAACAGAATAGGCAGTAAGAGAAACTCACCGCTCGATCTCAAAATTGGCAGCTTTAATACAGAATGTATGCGCCACTCGTTCAGAATCACTGCTGCATATTTATGCAATGGCTTGCATGCGTTGCGGCAGCACTACAAGAGGCCCTGTCTCAAGAAGCTGTTTTACGACTTTATACTAAACCGCGATTGTTAATGCGTTACACTTGTAAGCTTTGCTGTCTGCACCGCTGTTCCTTAGTTTTAAGCTAATTTATATTGTACGACTGATTTTATGCGTCTTTATATTCTTACTTTCTTGTGACTGTTATTGTTATTGCTTTTATCTCGCGACTATTGTTATTGCTTTTACTTTGCGACTGTTGTTATCACCTTTATCTTTGTGACTGTAACTACTGCTTTGTTTTGTTTTTATATTAATTTCATTCTATTTTATTTTATCTATTCATTATTTATTTTCTTTTTTTTGTAATTAATATTTGCGTCGGGTCTGTGTAGCCGATTTTATGTACATGACAATGAATGTATCACGATTTGATGTATTGGCTATTTAGGACCACGAGTCCTTAGCTAAAAATAATAAATTCAAAATTCAATTCGAATTCAGCATGAGCAATGACAATACCCAAATCTTAGGGAGGAACGTTCAACGAAATAGTTTATGAGTATGAAAAAACAGATCCTCAACAATTACTTTATGTCGCATTATCATGGGTTACAACAATTGAAGGACCTTTCATAGCAAATCCTAAAAACGATTTTAATTTCTACCACGGCAGACGAAGTGACCAATCACTTGTATCTTTACAAGACGAATTTAGAAGATTATCAGATCATAGATTGGTTACAATTTATCAAAATATAATAGATTCTATTTCGAATAAAAGAGGATTGTTACTTTTTACAATAAACTGTCAAAGTCTTAATGCCGACAACCATGATCTTATAGATTCACACGGAAAAAAATAATATAGGAAAAATAGCATGACTGATAGTAAATGGAGGACATACTCCACGTATCCAAAAAATTGCCATAATTAATGGTAAAAATTGCGATTAATTTGTGGCAATTTTTCCTATCACCATAAATTACTATAAATTTATGGCAGTGTTTGCCATAAATAATTAAAAAATTTTGGGTATTTCGAGTATGTCTCCCTTTTACAATGAGGCATGGCAATTTTTCTTTTATAATTTGTCTCCGTGCAAATGCTCAATGTATGACACGGAATTAGCAGTTCGCGTAACAGCTAGTCCCGGTTTTCCACGTGCACAAGCGTTTCCCTCAGTTTCGAATAAAAAAACGTAATCGCCAAATTTATAAATAAGGGCGCCAGGCGATTACCTATACGCGTGCTACTCTCTATTAAAAATCTCCGGCTGAGACTAATATCTCGCGTCGGCGGGGCTCTCGTGCTCGAGCTGCCACGGGACCGCGGCTATCTTTTTCTCGTACGATCGGCTTATAGTTGGAGGATGCCTTCAACGGGGCGCCGACGCCGGGCCGGAAATCCTGATCACAAAAACCTCTCTCCCCGCTGGCAGAGAGGGGCACCACTACCCATTGACTTTACGCGGTTTTCCCCGCTGGGAAAACGATCACTACGTCGCTCGGCTACGATGACCACTACACATGCGCTCACTCTGTCACTGAACCTCCTTGCAGCGGATCATCCTCAGGATGGCTTGGGATGGTAATTGATAACCCTCAATCACTCGCGGTTTGCCGTACACGTCCTCTCGACTTCGCGCACAGGAGAGAACTGATACCGGCCGGTGGGAGCGCTCTCCCTCCTCAAACAGCCCACCGGCCCGCCCTCATGCGAATGTGCCGTTGGCTCTGTTCGGCGGACGTGCGCTATTCATACACGCTCGCGTGTTTGATGCAACTCTTTCGCTTACAATATATACGCGGTGATCGCGGAGCGTTGCGATAATTTACAGTATCGCAATACCCCCTCTCTAGGCCACAACGTCTCCTGAAGGGAGCGAGGGCCAATCACTATCAATATAATTGCTTTCTCCTCGCTGGGAGAGAGGATCACCACTAACCACAGTCACTCAGTCATCACATTCATTCATGCTAGCCACATACCGGCCGCTTAACATACGCGCAGGTAAGGCTGGTATAGTCGCTCGCAACCACTCATACTACATACTCTACTGTACGGAGCCACTCGTTTCACACACAGGTGAAGGGGCTCGTGTGCTCGATCACGATCTCCACTACTTATCGGCTACTACTACCTCTTCATCGCCTCTGGCTCGGCTCGCCATACACGGCTCGCAACACCGCTTCGCGCGTGGTGTTGTCCAATCCCTACAGGCCGTCGAGCAGCCGGAGTGCAGCGTTAATTCTCGGCTCAGCTGGCACCAGCTGTACTGCACCGACGGCTCCATATGTCACCTGCCTGCATCCGGGTCGTTCCTCCGCCTGCTAGGCTTTCTTCCGCTGCTGTGCTTCGTCACGACGTTCAGCTTCTTCAGGTTGCTGTCAGCATCGCCTATCAGCCTCGCGACGGCGCGCGGCGGTATCGCGAGCGGCAAGCTGCTGTCTCTCTCTTTCAGCTATTAAGGCTGTCTGATTCTGTTCGCCCAGGCGCCGGTCAATTTCCCGTTCGTGCGGAAATGTACGCTGCACGAACTCCTGGTGGACCTCCGAGCAACGGGGGCATGACGATAAGTCCACTCCACGGCAGCCACAGTTGTGGCAGTACACGGCGGTGCGCTTGGCCGGACAATGCACCATCTGGTGTTCCCACCTCCAGCACTTGAAACATGAAAACGGCGGGGGAGTCAAGCGTAGGGTCAGTCGGTACCGGTGTTAAATCGCCGATCATAATGCCCCTTCGCTTGTGTGGCCTCTCTCTCTCTCTCTCTCGACTAGCAGGACGTGGCCGTCGCATGTCGGTTTCAGGGGCGTTCCAGACTGGCGCCACTCCTACTCCTCTTATCATCGGTTCAGCCCTCCATGACTGCTCCGGCGGCGGCTCACAGCGTACCACTGACCTTAGTGACAACGTCCTTCCTATGGGCGGTCCAGGCTCCTCCGACCGGGCTGGGGAGGCCTATCCAGACACGTAGACATCGACAGTTAGCTGTCTATTAGGGTTTCTCCTCTTTGCCCGTCGTCGCGCGCTCCTCGAGCACCGGGGCAGCTGTTGCGGCGACTGGCTACGCTGAATAATTTCTCGCCACGACGCCTGGCAACGGCGCATCACGGACGCTATTCCAATCGTCATCCAGGACTTGGCTCGAGGGCAGCGGCTCCTGCGAGCTCCCCTCAAGCAGATATGCCTCCAACTCCAGCTCCGCCCGACGGCTCTCCTCTGCTGCTCTGGGCGTTACGGCCTCGTTCACCTCCATAGGCTCGGCTGTCGCCGCGCACGGCATGGGCGTACAGACACCAAGTCGGCGAGCAACGGCTCCTGTCGCCCATTTCTTGCGCCTCTCGATCTCTCTGTTCCTGTCGCTCTCTCTCCTCTTGTTCCTGCTGCTCTCTCTCCCCTCTTTCCTCTTCGATGCATATTTCATACCAACTCTGGTTGGTTTCTGGCCACTTTGTCTCTGCTGAGGGCAGTGAACTGTTGTCGTCTGAAAGCCGGGGCCTCTCCGTCTTTACAGAAGCCAGTAAAATGTTGCCCTCTAACACTTTCGAGCACAAAAACGGTCGGCGACTTTATCTCTACTATCGTAAACGGACCCTCATACTTTGGCGCAAGCTTTGCGGAAAACTTATTTATCTCGCTCGATAGCGGATGTGTTTTAATTTTGATTATACTCTCGCTCTTGTTTCACTCATGCTTCGTCGATATGCCTCGTCATTAGATCACGTAACGCATCTAATCTTTTTATTCTATCTAACCATACTTCTGGCGACACTCTCAAGATCGGGCGCGTTTGTTCACTCTCTCTTCCCAAGCTTTTAACCGGTCGCGGATGTCGGCCGAAATTTAAGAATGCCGGCGACACTCGCGTCGTCACTTGCGTCGCTGTGTTCATTGCATGCCTCAATTCGTGTATGTGCACGTCCCAATTTCTATGATCGGCTTCTACAAAAGCAGCAATCATAGTTTTAAGTGTTCTATTGCTTCGCTCAACGGGATTCGCTTGCTGGTCATATGGCAGCGTCGTCACGTGCTTCACACCGTAGTCATCAAATGTTTTTCACAACACTTGATTATCGAACTCACGCCCGTTGTCTGTCAAAAAGTACTACGGTGTCTCCCATCTCGAGAGGATAAGCTCTTCTAACGCTCGCGCGACTGACCTCCCATTGGCTTTTCTCAACGACTTTAACTCTACCCATCTAGTAAATAAATCTTGAAACACTATCAAGTATTTAAATTGATTCTTACTCGGCGGAAATTCTATAAGATCGGCGGGAACCACTACCCACGGCCTTTCTACAATACCACTGCCCATTAAGCCTTGCGCTCCCGTTTGCGAGACTTTATAACGCTGACACTGCTCGCACTCTCTTACGAAGTTATTAATTCATGGTACATGCCGTTCCAATAGTATTCGCACGCAACACGATCGTACGTTTTATCTACACCGAGATACCCCGACGATGTGCGTCATACATCACTCGTTCTCTCAGTTCGCTCGGCACCACTAGCTTAAGTTTCTCATCACCGCTCTCCACTGGATCGAAGAGAGGGTCGGAGCGATAACGATATAGCTTCCCGTCTTCAACTATCCAGCCCTTGTATTTGAGAGGCATAGCTTGTACGTCAGAGATCACACGCGTATACCATTGATTTTCGACTTCCTCAAACGCGGTGGCTTCGATCTCCACTTCCTCAAACATACGAGAGAGCGCGTCGGGAAACTGATATAACGCGCCTTTACGGTGCTCAATCTCGAAATCATATGCTGCGAAATCATATAAATATGCAACCATTTTAACGCGCTGTAATCAGTGATTACTTTGAACTTATATTCCTCTATATACGGCCTAAACTTTTTGATCGACCACAGCATCGCGAGACATTCTTTCTTAGTAGTAGAATAATTGCGCTCGGCGGCAGTGAATACACGGCTCGCGTACACGATCGCGTGTTCTCCGTCATCAAACTCCTGCAAAATCAGTGCTTCTAAGGCATAATTACTCGCATTACACTGAATTATGAAAGGTCTCGAAAAATCGGGGTGCGCTAAGACGGGGGCTTTCGTTAGGGTTTCTTTCAAGCTCGTGAACGACGCCTCTTGCTCGTCTCCCCACTCCCATTTATGACCTTTACATAATAATCTATTGAGCTACAATTTTAGCTCGGCGTAATTTTTAATAAATCTACCTACCATGTCATTGTGCCTAACAATTGTCTCAATTCTTTTAGTTTCGCGGCCCGGGGTAATTTAAGATCAGCGCTATTCGTTCGGGATCCGGCCTCAGTCCTTGCTATCTAGCAAAAATCCTAACTATGTTAGCCTGTCGCAGCAAAATTTGCACTTTTTCCTCTGCACTACTAAACCTGCCTCCGTTATTTTACGCAACACTAACTTTAACCACTTTACATGCTCGTCGAATGTTTCTGTCACCACTATGATATCGTCAAGATATCCGAAAACGTAGGGCTCATATTCCGGTCCGAAAAGTGCATCTATTAAGCGCTGAAACGTCGCGGACGTGTTCGCTAAACCGAATGGCATACGGTTAAATTGCCACAGACCTGATTCAGGGAGGGAAAATGCCGTATACTTTCTGCTCGATCACTCGACTGGCACCTGATAATACGCCTGTTGTAGGTTTATTTTACTAACATACTTAGCGTTACGTAGCTTATCTAGAATCGAATCCATATTCGGTAGCAAATACGCGTCCTTTTTAATGCATTTAGTCACGTCACGATAATCATAACATAAACGGCCCTTATCATTTCTCCACGGGACTCCGGGCGCGCTTCTCCTACCGCTCGCAGATCGTTCTATTATCCCTGCTCGCCTTAATTTCTCTACTTCCCCATGCGCGAACTCTAACATTTTGGGCGACATTCTCCTATGCTTATGCCTCACAGGGGCCGCTCGTTAAACGTCTATATGATGTTCAACGAGATCGGTCAACCCGGGCATATCGTTCTCACTAGGTAGAAGACTATGCACCAACTGATCGATAATTGCGCGTTGATCGTCCACTAACTCAGCTATACCCGCGCACTCCGCAGAGATCTCAGGCGTCTCGTTTTCGCGCACTCTCGTAAATGCTCTTCACTCACCCTCGTTCGACCGCCAAAGACCTTCTGAAAAACATGCTTCAATACCGAACTCTTGACAAAAATCTATTCCCAAAATTAAATCGTGCTCTAACTCACGAACGACTTTAATCGATAAGACTTTCGAATTTCCTTCTATCTCTATGGAAATATCAAGAACGTCCGCGGTCGGCGTAACCTTCCCATTTATAGTCCTAATTGCTGAGTTAAATTCTTTAAGGCTGCCTTGATAATGTGCTAGTACGCGCGGCTTTACAAGCGATAGTATGGCGCCCGGATCAAAAAGCGCTTTGCAATTCTATCCGCCTAGCGAAATTGACAGAAAACAGTGATTCTCATTGATCATCGTGGCGACTTCGTCATCATCGTAATGCTCGTGCGCGCATCTCTCTGCTCTTATTTCTCCTCGCTCTACACTATCATTCATCTCGCGCGATTGCTCTCTACTATGACCACTCACTACGTGTTCGCGCGACTGTCCTCTATTATCTCTATTCGCAAATAATTCTCGAGCGAACTGCTCCGCTGCGCGCTTAAGCTGCTCGTCAGCTTCGGCATTGCTCGGCTCAAGAGCTTTCCTTCGGCTCTCTTGCTTATGCGCGCGCGAGCTGTTCGTCTACTCGGCTCTGACTCGCTGATCGCTAGCATGCACCTCTCTACTCACATGCTCTCGCAGAACAGCATCGCCGCTGCTTTTTGTGCGTGACTGGTCTCCGATGTCAGTCTTTACATTTGCTTCACTCACTCTCGCATTCTCTCTTTCCGCGCTTAACTCTAACCCGTTATCTATTTTCACATTTATGCTTGTAACGAGCTTGTCTTCGCGGGGAGCGAGATTTATCTCATGTACATATATACAGATACTTTGTACAATAAAAAGGTATTTCCATGAATTTTTCGATGGCTATACCGATGATCGGTTTTTTTCTGTGTGGATTTTAATGTTTCATTTGGAGTTATGTGGATGACAGTGTACAC
>JAWWEQ010050511.1:0-11484 GCA_035583055.1 Torymus tubicola
AGAGTGAAGATATTTTAAATTTTAAAAAAGGAAAATGTAGGTAATTTAAATACCTTTCAAGAAAAGTTTATTATATTGTGTAATAATGGCTATAAGATATGAAAAAATCGAAAAAACTAAAACTAGATAACGCCAGATGCCAAATAGTACAAACCAAATCCGCACTGTATAAACAGGTTGTGTAAAAGTCCTCGACAACATTAAAATTACATGTACATATGTATACGAACTTTTTGAATGCATGACGCCATTTTGTACGAAACCTATATCAAATCTGCATGTGTAAGATAAGGATAGACGACCATGTGACCAAAGAAATAATATACCTGTATGTATTGACTTTTTGAATGCGATATTTATTTATTACATGGAAGTAGATAGGAACTATAGGAAGTTGCGCATTCAAAAAACCAGATTTAGCTACATATATACATTTCAGGTGAAATGAGCAGCTCAAAATTTTAAAGTTGCTCAAAATTTGTAGACACTTAGTTTTTTTTATAAAAAATCATGTTTCTAAATTTTTAGAGTAATATTTCAATAATTATAAAAGTATTGCACATCAAAAATTGTTATTTTTTTTTAAATTCTTCGTGAAAACTCAACTTTTGCCATTTTTTTTACTCAAAATCCTGAAACTTTTCGTATAAAACATTGATTGGGAAAAAATTTGCATTTTTTCTGTAGCATGTGCCGGTATTTATTATATGACCCTTTTTGAAAGTCTCTGTTTGGCTGCTTTTTAATATACCTTCATCGAAGATTAAGTATTAAGACTGCGGCTAAAAATTTTTTGTTCGACAAATTTTTTTCTGATTCTGTATTATGTAAACCCTTTAACATAAGCCCTGGACCAAGATTAATAGCGTCTTCAGAAAAGAGCTATGAATTTTTAAAAGTAGTGAAAAACCCTGTTTTTGATAAGACTAGCGGAGTCAAATTTACTTATTACTGACTTTCATGTATTTATATCACAGAGTTTTGTTTTTGTGCTGCTTCTTCAATAGAGTATGATTATATTTTACACGGCAGTTGTAAAATATAATCATAAAAACTATTCATTGCATTAATAATATCATACTATTGCAGGTAGCACGTATAACACATTGCAAGAACTTGTTTGTCACAAATTTATTCTCTATACTACTTATAAATGTATAATTGTTTTTTAGACATTATCTAAAGTATCAATTTAACTAATAAAAAATGTGAATATCATAAAATTATATATAAGTAGAATAGTTAAGGTCATGATGTTAGAATAATAAAGAATAAATCACTATAATAGGTTTTTATAATTTTGAGCAATTTTAAAATTTTGAGCTGCTCAGTTCACGTGAAATAGCCCATATATATATAAGCCACTGGAAAGGAGAATATAATCCTTCACTGGCAATAACCTGTTCTTAAGGTACTGCTGACGTCGGAATATTTTTCAGAGTCACTCACCTGGAGGTAAGCGACGTCTGGGTGGGGGGTGTCACAGCCAGCCGTGCCGACGTCGGTGATAGCAAAGTAATTAAATTGTTATTTAAGACAAGAAATGGCGCCTCGATGCAGAATTAGAGCTGTATCGAGAGTATGATTAACAAGCCGAGGGAGAGAACCTAGCAGACTTGTTTTTGTCGGTCGACGGTTGACGTGAAAACGCGGATATACAACAGGGAGTTGTTAGTTGTTTCGCTGATTAAAACCTCAGACGTGTACATGCGAAGTACTCTGAGGCTGAAGATGTAATTCGTTCAGTGTAACATCACGTTCTTGCCGTGTGAAGGACGCGATGAATAACAAGAACATACACAGGCTTGTTTCACCTGTCGTATGATTTATCGCTCGTATTTTCGATCAAGTGGGCTTGTCATCCAGCCTTTGTATAGAGGACAGTCGAGAAAACGATGTTTGCGAGAAAGCCGAATTCCACGAATGGTAAGCGTGCACGCACTTATCGCGTCGCGAGTTAATTTCGCGTAACCGTTGTTCAGGCTCGCCGATACCTGGACAACGGCATCCGTTAGGCGTTACCGCGCTGAGAGATTGAGTGTAAAAAGCGCAGGTTCTGAACATAAGTTCATCGAGAACTTATGTAGAGCTTATGTTGAAGAACTTATTTGAATTCAACTTGTTGGCGGTTTGCAAACAGCAAGAGCGCGCAGAGCATGCGCAAACGACAGATTAGTAAAACCTGCTCTCTCACTCTAGTGTGTGTGTATGTCGCGCAACGAGCGCGACTATCTCTCAATATACACTTGCCGTATGTAGTGCGTGTAATACGGCAAGTGAGCGAGGTAGAAAATCATGTGCGTGCAGCGTATATTACCTCACGTGCGCAGCAAATGGTAGAGTAGGCGTGACGTCAGTTGCCGGAACAGCTGACGTTACAGATAATGCATTAGCGCATCGTTAGCTAGGACTTTTGAATATTGTATTTTTAACTTTTTGACATTATTAAACCTAACCTATTTTTATTTACTTTTTATCCGATGAGTTGTAATTTTGTATTCCAATCATTCCCCGTTCCCCGCCGCCTTCGCGGTCGTTGCACTATGGAGAAGAGTGCCTCATGGTGAACTGAGCAGCCGGCACACGAAACCAGTGACAAGAGGTGAGTTTGAGTTATTAGTAAGAAATAAAAACGCGAGATACATTCTCGCGTGTTGCATAGTAAGACACCAGATTAAGTTCGCATTTGCACGACGTTGTAGCGTCTGCGACTTAATCTGGCCTCTGGGTCAATGAACAGTGAACAGAAAGGCCCGGGGTTCGAATCACCAAATTGCATAGGTGAAAGCATTTGGTGACTAAAAACACACACACACACACACACACACGAACACGCACACGCACACGCACACGCACACGCACACGCACACACACATATATATATATATATGTATTCAAAGAATGCAGCTAATGGCCAAAGGTTACTAACAAAATTTGTTAAATTTGTTGACGAACGAATATTATTTCAAAAATTGACATACGATTTGCTTGAAGAGGGTCGTAATAAATAAGCGACCGAAACCTTGCAAATTTAAATAAAAAATCTTGGTTATTCATTTAACAAATTTTGGTAGTAACCTTTGGCCATTAGCTGCATTCTTTGAATACTTATAAAAAAAACTACCATCAGCTGCAATTTCATTATTATATATATATATTGTCACGACTTCGAAGCTTTAAATAATTTACGTGAATGAACTCCAAAAGAGTCCGAGTATTGGGTATTTTACCTTACATTAATCTCACAGCATGCTCTCCCTTATGTATTATAACATCGTAAATACTTTGATTATTGGTCTAAAATTTTTATGTTACATTTTCAACATGTATTACTTTCCAAATAAACCAATAACAATAGGGGTTAAAATTGTTGACAGGTATGAAAATCCCCACGATCATGGGGTAACAGCTCATCATTGGGTACCTTTTCTTAACTATACCTACTTACCAACTGTAGTATAGGACTATCAACGGTGATTAACGTTTCGTCCAGGGGCCATAAATATAAATTACATGTAATTGTCAGATAATCGACTTTGTGGTTTTGTGTTTACTTTGAGATCAGGGTAGCATGGCCCTAAGTGGTTACTTCTAAGCCAAGCGCACGTCCGTGCTGTAAAGTATTAGAAAACGTCCGGCCATAAACGGGTGACTGAGACCGACTGACCTGGGCAGGTATTAAATAAGGAAGAAAAAGAGAAACGCTGGAGCTCCTCACTTTGGTGTTCTCCTAGTTGAAAGTGTATCGATGTCATTTTTTTCAAAGACAGTTCAGAATATCTACACCAGTCATCAATGATACTTTAAATTATTAGGAGAGAAATGTTAAATATTCACCTAATTTTTTTTTAAGTACATTATAGTTTACTGGAGTGGCAAAATATTACTCTATATACGTTATATTCATTTAGTTGAGCTAATTTCGTGCATAATAAATATCGTTAAACTAAGAAGATATCGGGATCGCGTTACATACTAAGAGGGTTAAAGTATCATTAACAATAACGACATGATACTGCCTGCTGACGGTGGGAAAAAAACTTGACTCTGCAGGTTTTTACTTGTACTTGTATTAGGAGCCCATGATCTCCGAGAAAGTAATTACTCAGAAAGTTAGAGGTATATTCAGAAAGACACGGAGTGGACAAAATTCAGGGCCCGGACGAATAATAAAAGCGGAGCAGGTCAAGGGTCGGAGCAGATATAGGAGGGAGATCAACCGAGACGCTGGAAAACTTTTAGTGCCGCTAAATGCAGTTTCTACTTAGCTGTTCTCAAAAACGACCATTTCGAAAACTCTGATAGTTTCTTCGGTGGTAACAGAATAATAAGTAAAAAATTCTTAAAATTCTTTAGTTTTGTGGACTTACTTAATAATACATAGATACAAAATTAAAATAATGAAAAATTAAAAATAAAGGATTAATAAGTTGCTAATGTAACTTAGCCATATATTTATTATAACCCTAATATTATTTACATATATAAATGTAACAAAATTCAAAGTTTATCTACAAATATAATAATTGGTACAACGATTCATATTAAAACGGTCATCTGCTACTCATTATTAAGAAAAAGATTAAATTTGCGATTATCTGTAATAATTTCAAATCAGAATATTATCAGTAAGTGTAGGTCTACTAATTTGCACTTACATATAATTAAGTAAGTATCACACCCTATTCGAAGCCGTACACGTCGATAGCTTGGCGGTGGTTCTAGTCTCCCGTTGTCTTCCACTCTTATCAAGCGGCATCCGAATAACAATGCTACCCATTAAAGTCTGCTATCTTCTACTACATCAAGGGCAACCTTGCTCTGGAAACAGGTAACCAGCGTTCAAAGGGGGCTACCTGGGGCTTATTTCTGATTCGATATATCAATGAATGTATGCCGAACTGGTCCTGCGCTTCAACAGCTCGAAAGCGTGTATCCTCATTTCGGGCTGATCACCAGTCTTCCGGTGGGTAGCCTAACTGTTTCATTGCCCATCAACGGAAACGACGACAATGACTGAAACAATGTTAGAGATGAGCTCTCAGCCACTACATGTCGCTTATGCCAGGAAGACGCCTGCCGAGGCCGCTTTGTGTAGCCGCCACTACGGCCGTCCAGGGGCTCGGAAAGCCATACACAGAGGCGAGATGCAAAATCCCAACAGACAGCTCACCGGACGGGTCTTGCCGACTCTAACTTAACTACAGTCTGAACTAAGCCATTCAGCACGCGGTTGAACAAGCTATTTTTGATGCCGGAAACAATCGACGACAACCGCCGAATCTGCAACAACAGCCGCATGTACATGATCGGGAACGCGAAGCGATCATTGAAGCCCAAATACATTTACAAAAGGATTGCCGAAAATTTCGCACGGAACCAACCAGAAGGGCAAAGGATAAATCAAAATGTCGGAGATGCTGCTCAACCCGTGATTACATATACAGCGGAGCAATATCTTAAATTAAAAAGGGTGAGAAAGCACTTTAAATACAATTATCATAATAAAATAATAATAATATTAATAATAATAATAATCATAATTTATTATTGTCTGTTTCAGGAGAACAAGATCCTGACGTATAATAATAAAAATTTGAAAGAGAAGTTCCAATTGGACTACTATGTCAAAAAATTAGAAAACGATAAGCAGCAATTGGTAATTAAATTTTTATTTTATATTGAATTAGAATTAAAATTGTCTCTATTTAAAAAATTATTTCTTTTTATTTCTAGCTGAAGAAACGATACACGCCATATCAGCGTAACCAACATCAATAGACGTCGTTTAATTACTAAACTGATTAATTTTATTATGTTCTATTAATAAGTTGCATTTATTACTTTGTATTAGTTTTCTATAAGCGTATCTAATAAATTTAAAAATTGAATAAAATGAATATAAATTTGTAAATGATTCTCGCGCACACACACAGCATACACAGCACACTAGGCACACTAAGCACACTAAGCACACACATTACACTAAGCAGACTAAGCACACACAGCATACACAGCACACTAAACACACACAGCACACACAGTAAACTGAGCACACTAAGCACACACACACAATCACAGAAACGCTTTCACGGCTTGTCGTTTCTTTTTATTATAATTAATAAATAATTTTACCGCGAATAGTCGAAACTTTTGGGCAGCTTTGCCTTCTTATCCAACTCTGCGGCGTGAATAGGAGGATTGATCATCAGAATTGATTGTACTAGGCTCACCAATGGATAGTTCCTGGTTTAGTATAAGGGCATCTACAATAATCGTTTGACGATTCTGATGTATCCTCACGGTGGCTGTTGGATTTTAGTTCGTTACTTTGGGAATTTGAGCAGGTGAAGCGTTACACCTACCCCTTTCGAGCTGGAGCTATGAATATTGGTGCGAAAGCGGACCTCACCAAATGTAAAGATCGTTGGCGCTTTGGGAGCCTCTGGTCTGTTAGCTGTCGCTTGGTCGTCTGCCCCCCACGACGCATGAATATTCACACTTAAAGCGATAAGAATGTTAATTTTTAATTATTATAGTAATTAACCGTGCTTTTGCTTTTAAATTGGTCGTAAATACTTTTTGGTAGCAACCTCCTCAGGTCTTTTATATTATATTAAAAAACTGTTTAAATATATAATACTGTTTATCATATGTATGTGATTGAAAGCAGATTATGATGGATGATCGCGAATTTAATCAGTAAATAAGCATCAGACGGTTTTTGGTAAGAACTTGCTCAGGGTCGCGCGAGCGACGTATTCATTTTTTTCTCTTATTTACATAAAACTATTTGTATCCTAGGTAAATATTCACATACTAAAAGCGATAAGAATGTTATTATTTAATTATTATAGTAATTAACCGTGCTTTTGCTTTAAAATTGGTCGAAAATACTTTTTGATGGCAACCTCCTCAGGGTCTGGAGGTCAGTTTATTGATTAGTCTTTTACATTACATTAAATTAAAAAATTCTTTAGATATATCTATATATAATACTGTTTCTTATTTGTATGTGATTGAAAGCAGATTATGATGGATGATCGCGAATTTAATCAGTAAATAAGCATCAGATGGTTTTTGGTAAGAATCTGCTCAAGGTCGCGCGAGCGACGTATTCATTTTTTCCTCTTATTTACATAAAACTATTTGTATCCTACACTGTAAGAAAACTTCCATATATATAGATATACAATGTGTCCATTTGGAAACTCAAAATGTAAACACAGTATATCTATATATATATGGAAGTTTTCTAACAGTGTAGGTAAATATTCACATAGTAAAAGCGATAAGAATGTATTTAATTATTATAGTAAAATCGCACGGCTGTGTTTTAATTTAGAAGATTCAGTAACTGCAGATATATATTGACAATAAATATACGACCGGTTCTCTGTCATGTCGCAGATGAAAAATTTTGTTTTCGCTAAAAATTTTTTTATACTTTCTACTACATATTTTGAACTGCTATGAATTTTTTCAGATTTTTTTAAACTATAGTTTTGGAGATATAAGAGGTCAAAAACTGAATTTTGATGATTTTTGCAGTTTTGACCGATTTTCATTAATTTATAACTCCTTAGGGAAGCAGTTTTCGCGATAGACACAAGAATCGTTTTTTTGTAAAATTTTCTCAGTTTTTCAATAAAAATATTTACAAAGCTGTATCTGTACACTGTCACTCACATACCTTCAAATGAAACATTACAATTCATACAGAAAAAAACCAGTCAAAGGTATCTCCCATTGAAAAATTCATGGAGATACCTTTGTATTGTATCAAGTATCTGTATAAATCTCAGAATGGTATTCGATCATTTTATAACCTAAAAAAATTCATTTAGGTTTTGATTTTTAAAAAAATGTTCTATACAGGTCTAAAAAAATATAGTTAAATTCTACGAAAAATTACAAGAAAAAAAAGTCTATGTAAGATATTTCGATATTTTGCTTCGTTTTTAAACAAAAAATTAATAAAAATACTGAATTTAATGATGAAATGTTATCAATATTAAAGGATTTTTTTGCTCAAAAACGAAGCAAAATTTCGAAATATCTTATATAGATTTTTTTTCATGTAATTTTTCGTAGAATTTAATTATATCTTTTCAGACCTGTATAAGACATTTTTATATATGTATAGGAGCTCTTGTTGCGTACATTTTGCAAATGACTTTTTTAAACTGTTGCTTAGACTCTAGGTTCATAATTTTATTATGTGTTAAGCTAAATTAATCTGAGACGTGATACTTCATTTGGCCGATTGCCGTTGGAATCAAGCAATTGAAAAGCAGAGGCTGATTGGCTAAGCTGCAGGAATATCTTTAAATATTAGGCCTCTTCAAATAACATTTAAAGGTATGTTGAAATGCTAGATTTAAAACTCGCTTATAAAATTCTTTTCGTGCATGTTATTTTGAGATTAAAATCAGTCAATCTGGAAAATGATTTGTAAGAAATAAAGTCATACGGAAGATTTTCGAATTAAGGGGGTGTCAAACCTATTCTTGCGATTTTACCGAGCCCTAGGTCGGTAAGTTAGAAAATATATATGATATGCTGTACAATGGCAAGTGCCATCTTACGTTCATCATGATCGATTCCGCCTACACATATATTTCTATTTTTTGCGTATTACGTCTGTACACATTTTCGCATTTTTGCGTATTTTATTTATACACATTTCGATTTTTTGCGTATGTCGTCTATACGCATTTTCGATTTTATGCGTATTTTATTTATACACATTTCGATTTTTTGCGTATTTCGCCTATACCGATTTTCACTTTTAGAAACAATTATGCGTATCTCGCCTATACGCATTTTAGATAATACTGCTTATTTCGCTTATATGCATTTTACATTATAAAAATTTCGCGTATTTCGCCTATACGCATTTTTACATTATAAAAATAGTGCTTATTAGGTCCATACGCTTTTGTGTACTCTAAAAATTTTGCGTATTTCGTCTATACGCATTTTCGATTTTATGCGAATCAAAATTTATACACATTCCCTTTCTTTGCGTATTTCGCCTATACGCATTTTCACTTTAGAAACAATTATGCGTATTTCGCCTATCCGCATTTTAGATAATACTGTTTATAATTTCGCTTATACACATTTTACGTTACAAAAATTTCGCGTATTTCGATACGCATTTTTACATTGCGTATAGGTCCATACGTCTAAACATTTTGCGTATTTTGCCTATACCCATTTTCAATAATAAATAATTTTGCTCATTACGTCTATACGACTATTTATAATATAACAATAGTGCGTATTTCGCGTTTACGTATTTGTGTATTTTGAAAATTTTGCGTATATCGCCTATACGCATTTTCCACGATAAATAATTTTGCGTATTTCGTCTATACGCCTTACCGATGATGAATAATTTTGCGTATTTCGCTTATACGCGTTTTACATTATAAAATTTTTTTATTTTTTGTTTATTTTTCTCTTTATAATAAAATGCTATTGCTTTCTTTAATTTATTTATAAAATTGTACATCAAGAAGACGTGATATTCGAACGTAATTATTTACAATCACATTTTTTAATTACGTGATTAGTAATACTTTATAATTTTTCCATATCTATGTACTTTCATATAACTAATTCATTGGTCTACTAAATGTTCCACATTTATTGACCTGCTCTTTGAATAATTACAATTATTGTTCTCATTCTTACTAATTATTATCAAGTACGTACAAATTTTTCTTCTTATAAACAAATTTCATCGAAAGTACTTTTACAGTAGCTCATGTTACCCATTGGTGGCTCAAGTATAAGATTATTATAATCATTCCAGGTTGCCTTCAAAGCAATTATTTTGGGGATGGGAGAGTAGTTCGGAATCGCTGTAAATGAGAATCGTTATACTGTAATCCTCATCAACAATTCATTTAAACAATGGTCCCTCTGCTTGTGTGTTTCTCAACTGCCAACAGAGCTCCAAAACTCAAGAAAAAGATTAAGCGTTTCGCCTACGAATGAAGGGTCTTGTATTACTTTAAGAGGGACAACCCACATAAAACCTGCTCATTTTCAACCGGTCGACATCTTTTCGTCCTCTTCCTCTATGCGCCCGTTGAAGATGCAAAGACGACATGAGTTCCATAATATTCGAAGTTTCTTTGAGTTCTCTTGTTGTAATACTACCGTGACGTCATATCTCATGTTAGCATTCTATCACTGTTTAGCAAGCATAATAAATCCAGCGCTACCTCATGTTGTCGTGAAGTCATCTGCAGGAGCACTTCACCTTAGGTAGAAACACATAGAAAGGAATAGTAATAATGAGAGGATGAAGAAGGCAAAAACGCCATACCTCAGTATAACAGAAAGAAATGTGGGGATTAAGTGATAGTGTTAATTGTACCTATAAAATACACGTTTTTACAGCGAGCAAATCACCTGAAGATATGGTTCTTTAGCCAACTGACGTCATCGATTTTACACAGACTCCACACTATTTTGAGATAGTATTGTAATAACGTTTCCTTCAGTATTTCCTCTTGAGTATGTCCTCTTGAATATTCTCTTGAGTGAGTCCTCTTCAATATCCTCTTGAGTGTGTCCTCTTGTATATTCTCTTGAGTATCCTCTGGCATTGTAGAAATGCATAAAAGCATAGCATTTTCTGAAAATAAAAAATAAAAATGAATTACCTTCAGGAGTATAGAGTAGATAGATAGTAGTAGAACCTTGAGTGAGGCACTGAGAATCTGGCCACCTTTCTCAGGTGACTGAACATTTCACCACCAGGCACATATTGAAGCTTCATGTAGACATTAGAGTTGTCCTTGAAGTGATATCACAGAGAGACAAGGAAAGGAAAGTTTATTGCCTGCAGGATCTGCTTCTCATTGAGTATATGCTCCACCTGCTTCAGCTTGACGACCTTCTGCTTATCCAGGATCTTCATGGCAAATTACTCGTTGGTGGGTTTGTACTGGACTATCATGACTCGCCTTGATGGGATCTTGATCCTATCATGACTCGCCTTGATGGAATCTTGATCCTATCAAAGTCCTCGAGGGCGGCGGTCTCAGCGAGCTCTGCTGCTTCTTCGCTTCTACATCTCTCACTGCGCGCTCTATCCGTATTTCTTCCACTTCTCGAACTCCCCGTGCGACAACGACGATGACGACGGGGTGCTGACTGCGACGAAAGTAGATCAAGTAGGTCAGCGTCGTGTCTACTGTTCCGCGCCTGCCGGATTAAACAGGTTACTAAGTATAGGTTAGGTAGTCATCCCAGCGTCAGCGTGACGTCACGAGTCAGTTGGGGCGGCAGGGGTCGCATGTCGTGTCGCGCTTGCGCAGCGTTGTCGTCTTGCCGGTCACCGGCCACCGCTTGGCAATCTGCCCACTCACAAGTCACAGCAGCACACAATTGGTTAATCAAACGAACTTACCGTGAAGTTCGATTATAATTATATTCCATCTAGTTCGAAGATATTACCATGTA
>JAWWEQ010050512.1:0-11483 GCA_035583055.1 Torymus tubicola
TATTTGTTTAAATCTATTCAAATTTTTAACTTGTAAAAAAAGTGATTTTTCAGATATCTTCAAAGTTTTATATCTAAAGAAAAAACTGTAAAAATTGAAAGTTTTAAATCAAATTCCTTTATGTGTATATATTATAAGGATTCCATGCTACATTATGTTTTCTGATAATTTGAAAAACTACGTTTTGGCCAGCTTTTTGGCGATTTCGACCACTGTGCGTCGCGGCGAAGCTCGCGCCGAAATTCGAAGGTCCGTATTGGATAACGGAAGTACTTGGCTCGAATACTTACCGGCTGGTGGGCGACGGGGGACAAGTAGAAGAGGTGGTAGCGGCAGAACAGCTGAAGCCCTACCACTCGGATGAAACAACGCCCGAAGAGCCGGAAGAGGAGGATATCCCGGAAGAGGCACCGGTGAGCGAGCCTCCGGATATCCCTCCTAAGGATGATACACCGGCGGGGGAACCCGGCGAGGCTTCGAAAGATCGAGAAGTGGTGGCAGACTCACTCGATCTCCCGAAAGCACCGCCCGGGCCGAATCCCCCACAACGAGGGCGCGGCTGGCCCCCAAGAGATCGAGCAGTGGTGGTAGACCCACTCGATCTCCCGGCACCACCGCTCGCGCCAATCCCTCCAAGAAGAGGATCTGGAAGACCCCCTGGAGCGCGACTTGTGGGAGGCAGAACGCCCCAGCAATCACCCGCGGGGCTCACTGTCCCTCCCTCACCAAAGCGGGGACGCGGCCGTCTCCGCAAAACGTAGCCCTGCCTACCCCCCGAGGATTTGTGTCCGTGTCCCGACTGTGCGCGTGTCCTTGAGCAATTACGTCCCAGTCTCCTACCTCATCCGAAACGTCCTTTTGTTTGTTGCAGGTCGTGGAAGTACCAGTGGACACGCTCGAGCGCGCATTGACATGAATCATCGGTCTCAACCTCGGCCCAGGCGTAGAAGGCACCGTCCTCGCGGCGCTCCACCTCCTCGCGGCGCTCCACCTCCTCGGAGAGTGCCAGAAGGAGGTGCAAGAAGAGCAGCTGGAGCGGCTGCGTGAGCCGCCTACCATCACCGAGTGTGCCGAGGGGGATCTCGGACGCGGCTCGAGCCATCCCGGGCGTCCCGGTGACCAAACCCAGGGAGCCACTAGCGGTACCGCCGGAGACCGCCATCCCTGTGCGCGGTCCTCGTCCCTCCTGCGGCAGCGCCACGCAGACGGAGGAAAACACTCCCACGGGGGCCTCCTCGTGGGAGGAAATGGAGGGGGCCGTCCCGCGGCAGCGGGGGGCGGATAAGAGAGAAGAGCTCCACCACACCGCCGACTGGGTCGCCCGCAGATCCGCGACTCGGCGGTAGCAACGTGCCGAAGAAGAAGAGCAGCGCAGACGGGAAGCTACAGACCGCGCCGAACTGGAGCGGATCCGGGCACGTCGGCAGGAAGAGGAATAGGCGGTCCTAGAGGCGCGCCTGGCAGAAACGCTGGGCGAGACTCCCGTACCGGCCGCAAAAATCCGAAGATGACCCGCCGGTGCCCGGATCGTGAGCGACACCCGCCTCGTTAAACCTGCACGAGCCCGGCCTTGAGGCCATGTACATACAGCTAACAAAGAGAGTTTTCAACCAACATATGTAGTTCCGGATCATTACCGCGCCCTTCCCTTTTTGCAGATGTAAAGTCCGGGGGACGTTAATCTGGGTGGGGGGTCTAACGGGCGCGTGTATATAATGTCCGGATCAGTAAGGAGATTCAAATTAAGCGCACGACTGCGTGCGAAAGATACTGCGAGAGCCATCGTACGGCGCGCGACGGAAGGTAAAAGGATGACCGAGCACCGAGCAGGAGAGCACGGGCATCTTGATGACCGGCAGAACAGTTCGAGCTGCGTGAAGCAACAGGTGCGCGAAAGTTGTTTTTTGTCGTAAGAGTGAGAACGAGAGTGCAAGAGAGAAAGACCGTGTCGCGCCTCCACTCGCAGTAACCCGTTGGAACGACGTGTGTCAGGGGCAGCAGGCAGCCGGGCGCAGTATAGACGAGAGAGGACAGGAATCAGCGGGGACAGCGAAGAAACTCCATCTCCACCGACACAGTAGTCGAGACCTTCCGAGATGGCCGAGCAGCCCCGAGTAAATCACGTATGACTTAGGCTTTCTTAATTATTGTTGCGTGCGTACACCTTGCGGTGAGGTAGCGACGGCAGTGCGTGTCGAGTAATTTGCGTGCGTCCGTCAGAGCTGGTAGCGCGTGCAGGCAAGCGGAAAAGTCTCGGCCTACGCGTATTAATTATATTCAAATCTTCTTTTGAATAAACGTCATTCTTGTTTTATTTTACATCTCGAGTCACGCGTTTCATTTAGATTGCCCGACGCGTGCATGCTTTCCCGAATAGCGCCCTCTACTCTTTTCAGCTGCAGCTAGTCGAGGGCATCGACTCTGGAGAGCGCACGTAAAGGCTGACCATTGATGGTGAATGCGCACTCAGCATCTACTACGACCGTGTGGCACTTACTGGTGTTCTGGAGAAGGCCACAAGTCCCGAGGAAGGCAGTTGTTTGGTCGAGTAGAAGCTGTAGTCCAACCAGCGAGTCGGCAAGTAGTACTAGATCATCAGCGAAGGCCATAGCACGAACAGTCCTATTGTTATAAGTGAAGCCGCATTCCTGTGGAAGTGAGCGGAGCAAATGATCTATAATCAGATTGAATATCACAGGTAATAGAAGATCTCCCTGCTTCACTTCTCTTGTCACTTTAATCGGCTGTGATGACCAGTTCATGCCCGATATCGTCGTTGTGCTGCTGGCTTAAAAATCCTTGAGGTAGCGGATTAGAAGAGGAGGGAGGCCAGCTGCTTCCGCTGCCTCCATGATAGCACTGTGTTCCACGCTATCGAAGGTCTTCGTGAGATCTAGCGTTGCAACGTAATGAACGTTTGATACCGACTGCGTAGGAGGGCGTCGAGGAGCACGGTGTTTTCCCGTCAGCCATCCATCCCGGGTCGGAAGGCTCTCTGTTGATCGTCCATCTCAATCGTGGCGTCTATTCTTTGCGCTAGAATCTTGTGGAGAACTCTAGCGAGGACGGAGGAGATGGAAATAGGTCTGAAGTCTCCTGGTTGAGTGGCTTGAGATTTCTTGGGGATGAAGGTGGTCCTGGATGCCGCCAGGTGCTTGGGCAGCCTTTTGCACCAGAGTATAAGATTGAAAATCCGAGTGATGGTGTCCAGAGGGATGGCTCGGAACTGATGAGCTATCAGACCATCAGGTCCCGGTGAGACGGCCAGAGACGGTCGTGCTGCTCGGATATCCTCCGGTTTGATTAGTCTCGCAAAGGAATCGTGGACGAAGCGCTACGTGCACGACGGTAGTCCAATATAGCTCCATCACGCCTCTGGCAGGTTGTTCTGCATACCAGAATACTACTACAGAATACAATGTCCTATAGATAAGAAGGCTTGTTAAATTTGAATGATGGGTTGGTGATTAACTGCTATTTGTGTTAGGCGAAGAAAATGGCAAGCAACCCCCATAAATTTGGTTAATAATTGCGGTATCTCTAGCAAAAATACTAACGCTTTTAAGACGAGGGAATATACCAGAAAAGTTTAAAAAAGAATAAGTAACTTCCGTTACAAAGACAAGAAGATCTATTCTGATACAAGTTCTTGATACAATTCAAACGAGGGACGCTACTATTATTTTATCGTATTATTATCCTATGATTATATTAACAACGTCTTACTCTTGATCAAATGCAGATAAAGTTGGAAAGTGCACTTTTCAAAGACGACGGCTATTAGTTTTCATGCGTGATTAAAAGTTACATAAAGCACAGCTTTTCAACATCATTCCTCATAATGTTTTGACGTAGGAGCACAAACCAAACTCGTTTAATAAAATTTGCAGAATCGAGATTCTTTTTTTCCATATTTTATCTCGGAATCTCAATATATATTATTATTTTGTTAAATAATTATTCAGAGACATCATTGGTTAAAATATCGAGTCAGGTTTTCGTTGCTCAAGTAAACGAACTTATTTATCAATATTTAGACAAACGCGTCAAGATATAACTTTCTAGTAGCTCGCAAAAACAAATGAATTTATTTAGTTACTCATAATTATACACCAATATTTATATATACAATTTCTACACTCTGAAACTTTTTTTTTAGGTCCGATGCATGAAATTGGTTCAACATCCAAATGTCATCAGATTGTACGAAGTAATCGATACGCATACCAAGCTATATTTAGTATTAGAACTTGGAGATGGGGGAGACCTTTACGATTACATTATGCGTCATGACGGTGGCCTAACTGAAGAGGTACATTTTTTTATTTTGTTATAATTATAATGAATCCCTAGATAACATAACTGTGTTGCAAAATTTAAGGCTACCCACGCCTTCAATATTACTCTATGTAACAAAATTTATTTTCAATTATCTGCAGTCTACAAAAATCATTTATATTTAATATAACTTGGATAAACGTGAAAATGAAATCATATTATGAACAATAAAAATAATAAAAATCGGGTCGGTAATGTTACCTGAAATTATTTACAAGATAAATGTTCAGTACTCATTGAATTACCACTAATATACATTTCTTAACACGAAAGTGTAAGCCATAGAAGTGAATGATAAATATTGCATCAAGTTATTTTTGTATTCATATATATTATCAGTGGAATTAGAAAGCATATATATTGGTATAACATGGTTATTGGAGGTATATATATTGGTATATCATGGTTATTGGAGGTATATATACTAGGGGGCTTCGTCCCCTACTCGCTCCGCTCGCCCACCCCCATGTTTGTTTTCCCCAGTTGGATTTGAGTAAATGTTTTCACCAATTTTCAAGTTTGGATTTTCAATGTGGAATTATAATTGTTTTCAAATCATTTATTCCTGAAGAGTTTATTTAAAACAGCATATTTGTAAGTAGTAAAATGCATAGTTTTGTAGTTAATTTTTTTCCTTTTAAAAACATATACTTAAAATTAGGAGTTATTGGTAATCCCTATACGAAATTCGGCATGCAACGCTTTTCTGTTACGCTAAAAAGATATAGATATACTTACCATAGAAATGTAATGATGATGGGGGGAGGGGGGGGGGTAGGTATGCGTGGTCTATATAAGGCCGGCAGAACAGACGCTTTGCTCAGTCGGAGCTTGACCCTACTAGAAGTAAGTTGGCTCTGACTATAGGTAGGGGTGCGGTGGAGATGGGGTGGGTACCGGGTGGGGTGGAGGTGGGTTGGGGACAGGGTGGGGTGGATAGGGGTGGGTAAAGGGTGGGGTTCATGTAGAGGTGGGTAGAGAGTGGGTACAGGATGGCGTAGAGATGAAGTTGGTACAAGATGGGGCAGAGGTGGGGTATAAATGAGGTAGGGGTGGGGTAGAGGTAGGGTGTGTAAAACATGGTGTAGAGATGAGGTTGGTACAAGGTCTGGGAGAGGTGGAGTAGAGATGGTAGGGTTGGTACAGGGTGGGGTGGAGGTGTGGTGGGTACAGGATGGGTACAGGGTGGGTGCGGATGGGTACAGGGTGGGGTGAGTACAGGGTGGCAGAGAGATAAGGTTAGTACAGGTAATAATAATAATATTTTTTTTGGTGATGAGGGTATGTAAAAATCTTCAAAAAGACACCAGGAAGGGTCCGTCATTTCCTGATGTGTGGAATTTTTACCCACTAAAAATCCCACCCCCGTCCTCTGCTGGCACCTATTCGTCCCCCTGGAACCGCCGTAAAGCATTACTTCAGGGAGACGCCAGCCAGCATCCGCCCACAGGGCTCTACCTCTTCACTATCACCTTTTGGGCATTTTTTTCGACGCTCGTTAGACGCTACATTTTCTGCAGTGAAAAAATGTATGATGAGCGTCGTCGAGAGGCCAGTCGGAGAGGACACAGCCTGGACACGCGACTTTACCCATCTTGTACAGGTAACCGCGGAACAGACCGTGCCCCGTCAGGAATTCGGTGAGATAGAAGTCCACCTCACCACCTTTTCGGATCAGCCAGTGATCCACACGTGGGATCAACCTGGCTGTCCACCTTCCTCTTATTTCTTCTTCCCACCGTTTCTGCCACGCCTGTAGGGTGTTTACTTTGGCAGTTCGGTGGGCCTCTAGGGGACCTAGAGCAGGCTTTTGTTGGTGGAGGTACTGTCTCTCCTGTGCTTGTAGTTCGATGGGTATTACCCCTGCGGGCTCCAAGACCGAGCGGTAGGAGCACACGATCCGGAGTGCGCCCCCCCGTTGGACTCTGCCAATGCCCTCTGTGCACCTCTTTCCGCAGCGCCCCAGCCCAGACTTCCGCTCCATAAAACATGACGGCTTCGGCGGAACGCATGAGTAGGCGCCTCTTACAAGGTCGTGGGTCGGTGGTATTGGCCATTAGCCTACTCAGTTCAGATGTTACTATTGCCGCCTTGTCCGTCGCTGTCCGCAGGTGTTCCCTGAAGATGAGCTTGTTGTCAAGCATCACCCCTAGGTACTTGACCGCATTTCTAGCCTGGACCGTCGCGTCTCCCACTTGGAAGGGGGACAAGGTATTGATGTGCTTCCCCGTGAGCAGCACGATCTCGATCTTAGCCGTGGCGAATTCGAGCCTGTGATTTTCCAGCCAGGAGTAGACTTGTTGCACTACCTGGTTCAGTAGCAGCTCAGCGAGGTCAGCGTCTCGAGCTACGATGACCACCGCGATGTCATACGCGTACCCCACCAGGAACGCGCCCTCGGGCATTTCCATGCGTAGGATCTCGTCGTAGAAGACGTTTCAAATGTCGGGACCTAACATGGAGCCCTGGGCTGCCCCAGATGTTATTTGGCTCTTTATCGGGTCATCCTCCGTGTCGTCAACTATCAAGCGGTCTTTCAAATAATCCCCAACGATGCGTAAAAGATACGCGGGTATATGAAAGCGCCTTGTCCCACCTTATAGAGTTAAACGTGTTTTTAACATCCAAGGTGGCCAGCAGACAGATAGTGCGAGAGTAGTGGTTGTCCTGCTCCGTCGACTTGGCAGCGTTTACCACCTCCTGTACTGCGTCGATGGTAGACTTACATAGTCTGAAGCCGTATTGTCGCGGAGCCAGATCTCCGGCTGCGGCGATGGCGGCTTGCAGGCGAGGTTTCAGTAGTTTCTCTATGAGTTTTCCCGCCGTGTCTAGCATACACAGTGGGCGGCAGGCTAATGGGCTGTCTGCTGGACCCTTGCCCTTATTGATGGTGACAAGCCTCGCTGTCTTCCAGCGGGCAGGAAAAATGCCTGCTTTCAAATAGGAATTGTACATGTCCAGCATGATGCTCAGGTGACTACTACAAATGGCTTTCAACAGCCCTGCTGGTAATCCATCCGCGCTGTACTCCGCGGCCAAGGGGGCTGCGTCTCGATCGCGTCTTTTCTCCCTCTGCGTTTTGCGGCGTAACCGCAAGCACGTCTTACGAAGGTCCGCGATCTCGTCTATCCACCAGTAAGCAGGACGCCTTGACCGACTCGATGTCTTTCTGCGCACCGCCTCTTTGCAGGCCTGCTTGATGACTTTCATGGTGGCGTCAGTCACCATCTTGGCTCGGACAGGTAGCGATAGTGCCTCCGGGATCTCCTTCAAGGCTCGCTGTCCGTGTGCTATCGCCGAGGAAAGTCTCTCGAGGTTCATCTTGTCGATGTTCCACCGAGGGGGGGGGGGGGGCGCTTACCTGGAAACAGGACTGATCTGACAACCCGCACACGGAACCTGATGTACCCGTGTAGCCTTCGATCACCTGCCAGTCCTCGATTTTTGCGACTAGGCGTTGGCATGCCAGAGAGATGTCTATGATCGTCTGTCTATAGCCCGGCCGTCTAAAGGTCGTCGTGGTACCCTGGTTGAGTATCACTAGATCGAGTCTACTAATCATTTCTGCGACTAGGCGACCTCTATTATCCGACCGGGCTTCCCCCCAATCCGGAGTTTTGGCGTTGAAGTACTCGGCGATGATCAGTTCGCCTTGTATGTCTCGGACTGCATCCTCCAGGCCCTCCAGCCCAGCCTTGTATTCATTTATGGACTGGTTTGGCGTGAGGTTTACACTAACGTAGTATGTTTGCTTTTGCCTCATCCAGACTAATCCGCTACCGCTCCCATGATCCGTGATGTGAAAGTTTCGCGGATCGCTGTTCCAGATGGCAGCGGTACCCAGCTTGTCAGTGTACCATCCTGGTCCTTGTAAGTTCCGATACTGCTCGCTGATAAGAATGATATCGGCATGTTTCTTGAAACAGATCTGTCCCAGGAGGTCGTGAGCCGTTCTGCTTCTGTGCATGTTACCCTGCAGGACTACCGCCATTTCCACTTTTTGTTCGTTAGGGCATCCCGAAAAAGGCCTCATTCTCCTGATCCCGCTACATGGTTGCGGGAATCAGCCCTGTCCTGTTGTTCAGGGCATAGGATGCACTGCGGGACAGTGGTGCAATCTTTAATTTTGTGACCTTACCCTCCACAGCGGAAGCATAGCTTGCTAGGGTCCGGCCCCTTGCAGTCTAGGCTCAGATGGTCGAAGCCCAGACACTTGAAGCAGCGGCTAATGGACGTTTTTCTCTGTATCCTGCAGTTGACCCACCCGATCTTTATTCGGGCGGTAGCCATCAACCTGTTAGCGGCAGATGCCTCCACTGTAACAATGGCCATCCGCTGTTTCCTGGCGTTTGGTTGGCTCAGGGAGTACCGCATGATGCCGTTGTAGTCCTGTAGGTCTCTTTTTAAGGCCTGCTTTACCTCATCTTCTGACGTACAACTGTCGAGGTCTCTGATCTCTAGGACAGTTCTGGGGACCAGTTCCTTCACTGTGCAGTCATCGCCCGTTGCACCTTTTAGCGCATCTGAAAAGGATGCCCTTGATGTTGTGGTATTTCCTTTCAGTTCAAGGAGCACCTGGCCTGATCTTGTTTGCCGGATCGATCCTACCACTATAGACGTACGCGGATATATAATATCCGCGTACGTCTTGCCTTCTGCGGGCTTTAGCACGATCGCGTCCGGCTTAGTTCTCTTCGGTTTTTCCTTCTGCATCTTTTTCTGCTGTTGCTGCTGCGGCTGTTGTTTCTGCAGTTGCTGCTGCTGCTTTCGCCCTTTCCTGCTGCTGGCGACGGTCCACTCTTCCTTAGGTGGGTCCTCCGCCTTTTTCTTTTTCGGTGGCTTTTCCCTCGTGTCCATGTTTGGTGGACTGGATGCGCCCCGCTTCTTGTTGCGGACTGGCTCAGTCGGTGTTCCTTCAGCTATTGTAGTGGACACTGCTGTCCGCCTGGCTGAGGTAAAAAGCCTGGCAGCTTGTTGGGCGGTCTGGAGTTCCAATTTTATGGCGCTTTCTAGCTCCTCCAGTTGGTCTGCTATATGTGGCAGCCCTTTTTTATGGTGTTTTTAATGTTGGGCTGCGCTTTCAGCGCCTCGACCATGGTCTTGAGAAGCGTTCGCATTTCTGCGATCGTTTTCTCGATTACTGGCCGCCAGTTTCTTCTGACTCGTTGTTTAGTTGGTTGTTGGAAATGGTCATCGTGCATTTTATTTTTTGTTTAAGACGGTTCGCCCATTATGGGACCCACACCTCGGTGTGGCCACTATCCCCGCCTACAAAGAACCCTATTTATGGGTGCCGAAGCCGAGAGCGGCTTGTCGGACGGTCATTCCTATCGACACCATGTGACTCTACGAAAAAAAGGTTACGGGATAGGCCCGCGCCATACTGAAACAAAAGGTTTTACGTCAACCCAACCCTACCGAATGAGCGATGCCGGGTCCATCCCAACACCTGGCCCACTCCTCAGGCTAGACGGTGTGTGATTTATCCTACGTAGCTTCGGGTATAAGGAAATACTGACCAGGTAATCCTTCACACCTGCGCTCAGCTAAGATTCCTTTAACCCCTCCATTGGCTCCAGACAGTAAGCACTTGAGCGGTTTTCCCACATTTAACTTGCATTTTCAGTGCTAATGCAGAGGTTTGGTACTGACATCCTCTGTTACCCCGGTCAGCGAGTTTACTACTCTGCCTTTGGCTAGTCTGTAGGGCATATTCGCAATTTGTCGGCCGCAGCTCATCCATACTATGCTCATTCATTCTTACATCCTCACTCATTCGCCTGTAACCCTAGGTGGAAAACCCTTACATGGTACTACCATCCGGGTCAGATGGGCCGCGGTTTGTTGTCGAGGTGCTATTCCCCCCCTCCTCCTTTCCTCATCCGTAGGGGAGGCTTGGGACCGGCATAGGCGGAGTTAATAAGAATGTTAATAATAATAATAATAATGATAATAATAATGATAATGATAATAATAATAATACCTATAAGATATTCGGTGACGATGAGAGGGGGGAGGGGAATGAATAATAATAATAATAATAATAATAATGATAATAATAATAATAATAATAATAATATATTTCAGGTCAATGAAGTACGTATACATAACTGTTATTTCTGGAACGTTGCTAGAGTCCCGACTTTGAGAGTTCGGCCACAAGAGGAGTATTATTTCTTTAGTCAAGCGTCCAACTCTGAGCGTAAAGTTCCGAGGTCCCAGAAATAACAGTTATATACCTTTATTGATATATCAATTCATATGCAGTTGATACTATAAAACTCTACTATTAAACATTTACGATTAATAACAAAGATTTACTTTTACCATTCAAGATTAAATTATAACTGAAAATTTATAGTTAAATACTATGGAACAGTTACCACTACTTTAGATCATTTATTTTTATTTTAAAAAATGGCTTATACTTTGGACGTTTGCTTCTACTAACACTACTACTATTGATATTTACTAGATACATTGGAGGTTTAGCATTGTTATTGAAATTTTACTATCATTTATATCAATACCTTACTCTTTCAATTGATATTTAACTATTATTCGTTTGTATTGAAACTTTACTATTTCTATTGAAACCTTACAATTAATTATATCGAAATATTACTGTAATTAAACTTTTTTTTTATTACTCGGTTTTGTTGGAACTTCACTACTCTTATTGAAACTTTATTATTATTCATATTGAAACCTTACTATAATTAAACATTCTATTAAGGTGCATGAGTGACTTTTGTAAAATACTAAATCAATTTGAAAACTTGACTAAAATATTCTTCAAGTCTTTAACTTTTCATAGCTGCCAAGAAACCATAAGGTCGCCGACAAAATTATTAAGAAAAACAGTTGCGAAATAGCACACTTTTACATGGAGCTTATGGCCACGTCTATTTTTTTTGCTGATTAATGATTCATAGCATTATTATAAAATACTATTTCTCAACAAAAAAGTAACTGGTTATAGTATTTATTATAAGGATTCTGTTAGTATAAAAATAATAACGGGCTGCCGATAAAAATAAATAAATAATAGTGGCGAAAGTGTATATGCACTGAAAGAAGTATCGAGGAGCTGCTCCTCTTGCCGGGGAGCGGCCGCACGAAAAGCCGAGTGGCGGTTACGTATG
>JAWWEQ010050513.1:0-11482 GCA_035583055.1 Torymus tubicola
CCAAAAGGCATTCTGGTGTATTCATAATGTCCGTTTTCAACCGTAAAGGCCGTTTTTTCTATTGAATCCTTGTCTACGGGTATTTGGAGAAATCCTTGTGCTAAATCTAGTGTCGTGAAGTATGAGCACTTGCCTAAATTTTCTAAAATGTCGTCCATTCGTGGTAGCGGATACTTATCTTCGTAGTAGTAATCGGAGAGCCAACTATGCCTCCTATCGCTAACCGCTGTACCTTATTCAGTTGTCGCGGTTGGTCTTTAACTCGCATCTCTGCCACCAGACCACCGCTCCATGCGCTAATTTTGGCCTGATGATGGCCTCATACATCCACGTTGCTTGATGACAGACCCCAGGTGTTGCCGAAGGCTCTTTTACAGACCCAGAAGGTATTGCTAGCTTTTCTAGATACATTACTAATATGCTTGTTCCAGTTCAGTTTTGAGTCGAAAGTCACACCCAGATACCTAGCCTCGTCTACCAGCTTCAGTGGTTTGCCGCCCAGTTGCACTCAGGGGTTTACCTCCCTCGATAGGTTCGACCTTGTATCTGGTCGTGAACAACATCAAATTGACCTTATCAGGATTCACCGACAGCGTCACTGACTCGGACCATCTCTGTACAAGGGCTAAGGCATGGTGCATCAGCCCCGCCAGCACGTGCTCGTCTTCCGCTCCCACTAGTATGAGGATGTTGTCCGCATAGGCCTGGGCGAAGAATCCTGCCCCATTTAGTATCCTGATGAGTTCGTCAATCACCAGGCACCACATGGTGGGAGACAGCACTCCTCCTTGCGGGCATCCCTTTTCTACTTTTATTATCTCTGAGTGTGAGTCATAGTGGGCCTCCACTATCCTGCTACTGAGCAGGTGCCACATCCACCTACTAACCGTTGATACGTTGTAGCCTGGTTGCTAGACATCCGGACTAACAACGCAAAAGCTACTTGACGTGCTTTTATTGGATTATTACACACAATGTCGTCAATGGCAGCAGAACCCACCGAGTGGATAGGGTGTGAAGGCCGAAGCTGGAAGTCGAAATGTAACGTACACTTCAAAGTACACACTTCCTCGAAGATCGAACAAATTTTCAAAATTATTGAAAATCGTGGACAGGTCATCAATGCATAAAAATAAAAACTCTTTCGCAACGCGAGCTATCGAGCGATAGTACACAAAAATAGAAATATAAAATTTTGTTTAAATACAAATCGGAATTTATTATTTGTGACCAACAAAATATTCTAAACAAACAAATAAATAAGGAGAATTTTCATGCATGCAAAAATATATGTATAATCCAATTTATTTGCTCCAAATAAAAAAGGAAAAAAATAGAAACTGTACTCTCTTTATTGAAGTGCGCAAAAAAAAAACAATGAAAAGGCTTTTTAAGCTAAGATTACCTACAACAATACAATAAAATATTATTATAATATAAATATGTTTATATATCATAAATATTATTTATTTTCTATTAAAATATTCCTACTAGAGATCTTGAAACTTACTCAATACTGAGATATGACATTTTAAAGAAAAAACTATTTGGCGACAGTTTTCTCCAAGACCGCTTGATGAATTTAGATGAGACAAAGTGGAAATTATTTGTCATACATCCACCTTCTGCAGGAAGCTCTAGAATTAAAAAATTTTTTGATTAAGTATATTTCTGAAGCTGAAAACTAAAAAAATTCATAAAATTGACTTAAAAAAAATAATTTTGAGCTTCAAAAAAATACTTAATCAAAAAATGTTTTAATTCTAGAGCTTCATGCAGAAGGTGGATGTATTGCAAATAATTTCCACTTTGTCCCATTTAAATTCATCAAGCGGTCTTGGGGAAAACTGTCGCCAAATGGTTTTTTCTTAAAAATGTCATATCTCAGTATTGAGTAAGTTTCAAGACCTCTAGTAGGGATACTTTAATAGAAAAAAATAATATTTATGATATATAAACATATTCATATTATAATAATATTTTATTGTATTGTTTTAGGTAATCTTGGCTTAAAAAGCCTTTAGGTATAAGACCACCTAAAAATAATTTCTCTAATATAAAAATTTTGCTTTTCCTAAACTAATTTTCAGATATTATAAAATACTTTATCTATTTTCGAAAATAAAAATTATAATTTTGAAATTTTGTTCGAGTAGAAAATATGTCACAACATCACACCGTACTTGGTATAAGGTGGTCTTCGACACCCATCACGATGCTATCCTTCGTGGGATGCTTGAGTGCACCGTCCACATCTTGTAGACTCGCAAGCACCATACCTCTATTCTTCAGCCCTCTTTTCATGTCGGCATCTGCCTTGACCAACGCGGTATCTACCGATTTCCCGGTCTGGTACGCATGTTGCCTATCGTGGAGTGGATGAGTGGCTAATGGCTTTTCTCTCATATATCTGTCCACCAGTCTTCCCATCGTCTTGAGGACGAAGGATGTTAGACTAATGGATTGATAGTCCTTAATCTCTCATGCTGCATTTTACCTGGCTTCGGCATAAATACCACTTTGGCCACCCGCCAGCTCTTCAGTACATATCCAATGCCAGGCGTGCTCGGAATACTTTTACTAGTATGGGGGCCAGCAGATCGAGCCCCTTCTGCAGCAGGGCCGGAAAAATTCCATCTTTCCCCGGAGCCTTGAAAGGGTCAAATGTGCTCACCGCCCATCTTACTCTATTGTCGTCTATTTGTCGCGCTAGCTCCCAATCTGCACCTCGTAGTCTTACTTCAAACCGTGTCGCCGAAACTTCTCTGTCACACCGCTCATGCTCTCACAAAAGCTTTTCGATCCTTGACTCTTGGCCCTCTCCATTTCCTTCTTATACTCTCTTTGGGCCTCTCTAAGCGCTAATTTATCCATAAGAATATTACCCTTTCTAGACTTATTAAAAAGTCTTCTGGTCTTTTTTCTCAATGCTTCCAGTGATGGTTTCCACCATGGTGCATCCTTCTGGACCGATCTTAATCTCGAACTACAGTTGTTCTCGACAATTTTGACTTGAGCTTGGCCGCTAGTTCCTCGACATAGAAAGACAGTCAGTCTTCCTCGGGTTTCTGCGGAGTCTCGATTCTGTGCTACGTTCCCGGATCTCAAAGACAATGAGTTGTGATCCGACATGGAGACCTCTTCCGAGACCCTCCGGCTTGTGACCCTTCTCCAAACCGCCTTAGAGGCCAAGGTGATGTCTATTACTTGTTCTCTGTTGGCCTTTTGGAACATGGGTTTGCACCCAGCGTTCAGAAAGTCCAGATTAGTGGTGTAGAGGAAAGGCAGGAGCTTCTCTCCCCTGTCGTTCCTGTCCGAGCAGCCCCACACCAGGCGGTATGCTTTGGTGCCACACCTTAACAACAGATCCCACTCTCTGGTCTCGCAAAAACTTATTAGTTCTCTGACCTCCGCCGTAGGGCAGATGTCCTTATCGTAAGGGAGATAAACCATCTCTTTTCTCGTGTCTCCATCAGCTTTATACCAAATCTTAGTCGCCGCCAGGTGCTATGTGCAGTATTTGGGAAGAGCCTCCGAGCCGAGGTCCTTAATTAAAATACAGGCCTTCAAACCTTCTTCTCTTCCACAAATCATATGACCGTAGCCTGTCAGCCCGGCTATCTTTTTCTTATGTATCCATGGTTCTTGGACCAGCGATATGCATGTGTGCATCCTAACCATGCGCCTGGCTAAAACCGCCGAAGCGCTTTTGCTATGATGCAAGTTTATCTGCGTAAAGGTTATCTTCGAGGCTGCCATTCTGTCACAGATTCGTAAGAATAGTATACGCTTTTCTTTTCCCAAACACTAAGTCTACAAATTGCTTAATAGGGTCGCAATCAAACACATATTCTCGAAGACCGCAATATGTGCACATTGTCGAAATGTCTGTATTTTTAATACAAAATTATAAGTCTGCTGCAAAACACACAAGTTTGGTACATGTACTCTAATTTTATCATCACCATCTACTCTTTCTCATGCTGTGTCTCAAAATCATAGAAAAAAATAAACTTTTTGGATTTTTACTTTGTTCAATGGATTGCACATAACAAAAATGATTTGTAGGTAATTTTTCCTCACAAATTTTACAAAATGTTTTTCCACATTCATGTTTTCCTTCTTTTACTCTAACAGCCTTATTACATATTGTGCAAATTCTATGCCCTGACAGACTGAAAGTTTTTTGTCAAATGAATTTGACTTTTGACGGTTTTTGTAACAAATATTACCAAAAAACTCTCTGACACAAAATCCACAGCTCTGTTTAGCATTTTCTGTGTCACAAGGAGATTTCTGAAAACACTTACTACATTTACGCGAACATTTATGATTTTCTTCACGACTAAAAATTTTGTTACGTGATATACAATAACCTCTACTACCAGTGACTGCAAGCAAATTTAATATAGGTTGATAATGATTTAATGTTTCGTAATACATAACCCTCAAACTACGTTTAATTATATAATGCACATCAAGAATAAATGTTGTACCGTCATACAAAGATTTATCACCTTCTGACAAATTGAGCGGGAGGTGTGAATAAATAAATTTTCGATGTTTAAGTTTACGCAATCTGACATGGACACCCAAACTGAATTATTTTAATACACCGACCATTTCGGGGCGGGTTTTCCTAATTAGGATTCATCCTACATGTTTTCACTATATCGGTAAGCACCTACCGATGCATAAGTAGCTGTAGCTGCTACTTGCACGATTGCGCAGTTTGCTCGGGGCAGCGGGGCGTGGCGGACGAGCAATCTCTGCTCCGCACGGCTCTCGTAAGCAAAGCGAGCGTTCTCTTGAATAGCGAGCGCTCTGCGATATTATTAGCGGCTGGTCTCTCTCTCCCTCTCTCTCGCACACCCACACGCACATGCACACACGCACACGCGCACACACGCACATGCGCTCTCATGTATCCCCACCATCGACCATTGTAGAGGTATGGAGAGGGCACTATAGGGGTATCTATAATGCTTCTGTCCCCCACCTCTCAAATGGTTAGAGGTGGGGGTTTGTTTTGATGCCCCATGGTGCCACAATAACTACTATATCAGATCTCGCATATACGTCGGTACAACGCATAAGATACAAAATGAAAAAGCATTCTTTATTTACATTATATCTGCGATATTTTAATGGTGAAAGATGTTTTCTTATTGAAACTATGAAGCTACAAAGTTTTCGTCCCCATGAAATCAATAGCACATTATGAACCAAGAACGCAAAATGTATTATTCTTGGACTCGCTGTGCTCGGCCCTGAGGCTCGCACTCGAGGAATGAAACATTTTGTGTTCGTGGTAGCAAATCCTTTTTTTGTGCGAAGGCTGCCAAATGACTTTTCGCTACTCATATAGAGGCTGCAAAATGCATATAGTATTTTACGGCCTAAATTTTATATTTAGTATTTTGACCTTTAGTAGTGACCGCAAGAATTAATTTTAAGGACAAAAAAAAATAATTTGTTTTTCAGCCGCTAGTGACAATTTTGTAGATATAGCTAATGTCAATTCGTATCAGAAATATTTCCATATAGTTATATTTCTTATTACTGATGGCATATGACGCACAATGCTTTGTCACAATAAGACGTTTTGATTGGTTGTCGTTAACGCATTTGATTGGTCTATATAGAATAGGCGGCAAAATTAATTGTGTTTAAATTTCAACATTGAATTTTTGAGTTGAGCATTCAAACTAAATAATAAAAATAGTATAAGAAATTTTAATTATTTTATTTATCAAAATTACGCCATTATCATATAATTCTAACTTATTGAAACGAACTTTTTAATTAAAACTAGTGCTATCATGTTCATAGCCTCAAAAAAATATATAAATAAATAGTACTCATGAAACGTATTTAATGTAATCAGTTATAGATAATATATATAGGTCTATATTAATCAACATGTCACAATAAACTTAGTTTTTGTTTCTTCTTTTTGCTTATGGGCATGCAATCTCAAAAAACCTGAATGTTATAGTACATTATATTCAAATGATAAAAATTCTATGCATGTTTATTAGCAACAAAAGAATTAAAACTTTGTTCTCCTACCTGTTACTCTCCAATATTTGAAATTTTAAGGTAAGGGGTCTAGAGAAATAAAATCAATACTGGATGATTCTAAGCAATAAGAGAAGCAATAAAGATATTAATGATTATTTCTGAAAATCTAATAGTTTTAACTGATCTTTTACATCACGTAACTAAAAAAAAACTTTTGTATTCTTTTAATTTTCTATTTTTCTCATATATTACGATTTAGTAAACGCGAATAATTAAGTAAACAGAGAAGAAGTCTTAATAAAAAAATGGCACAGCAAGACTCGACGAGAATCAAAGTACGGACCTTCTATTTTCAGGACGGCTGCTCTACCCACTGAGCTACCGATGCCTATGCGCGTCTTTACTTCGAGTCGTCTTTTTAAAACGTTGCATCGTATGCAACTCGATTAGGCCTCGTTATCATTGGGCTAGCCGTACCCGACTACTTTCGTTTTTGATAAACATTTTTTTAATATTTTTTCTTCAACTGGCTGCGTGCCTTTTCTCTTTTGCTGGGATCTTCAATTCTCCCACTACTGTAGTTTCAATATAGCAATTTTTCAAATTCCTTTTCTCTGCCTGTGTGCGTGTAGTGTCCCTTCAACCTGAATTTCGTATACTCCGATTACTTCAGTTTAACATAGCAGTTTTCCGAGTACCTTCTTTCTGCCTTGCTATGTGCTTCTTCTTTACCTAGAGTTTCGATCCCTGGGCTATATGTTAATTAAAACTTTTAAAAATATACGCTTTTGCAACCCGTAAGCGTGCCGCTTTTTGTCTGTCTCAATCTTGCTTTTCTAGCTACTTAAATTGAAATTATTTTTTATATTTGTCCGTTTATACGTTAGAGGGTTTTTCGCTTCGTTATACTGGGGACTGCATACTGCTTGTCTTTTATCTGGATTTCAGATCTTTGTGTTTCTAAAGTTTTGAAAATTAGGATTTTCAGCATTCTTTCGCTGCCTTTCTGCGTGCCACTTTGGTTATATTGTTTTACAGTAGAAATAATACAATGTTTACAAATACAAAAGTTAATAAACATTTAAAATGAAATTTGTTATTATGTTTATAGATTACCATAAAAACGATACTATATACTTGCAATAAACTGTAGTATCGAAGTGCTTTAATTTTTTTAGTATATAAAAATACTGTAAAAAATAGTAAAAATGCCATCAATAGTTAAAAAGTAAGGACATATTTTGATTATTACTTAAGTAATTACTTAAGAAATAATACAAAAATTTTGAGTAATAACTCAAAAATTATTTAAGTAATTGCTTAAGAAATTACTCAACCTATTACTTGGATGCTTGATTTCATCTGTCAAGAAATTACTATATCAAGTCATATCTGTGGCGCAACCGTTTGCACTGTAAAGTATGTTATAGAAGGCCCAGTATATTGTTACTTCATGATGTATATCTAAAATAAAATTAACATGCATATTTCCCATCAATAATTTTCTGACCTACAAATGATGTGATTGCAAATTCGAACGACGAAGCATTTCGACAACGCAACTGCGTGACGAAGCGAGCCTCCAAACTCGCGAAAAACATACACACGGCGTAGTTTTATGCACTCAGCACATTTTAACTGTGAAATCAGAAGGATTACGTTTAAATATTTACTTAAATTGTTTAAAAAGGTGATCTCGACTCATCGCCAGGATCATCTTTAACCCAAATTAACCGATTAATAAATACAGCCGAATGCGCCATGCAAGCCAGTTACTACGCGCACAGATCGCGAACTCCGACAACTCCAGCCGACAATAGGAGTAGTGAATATTTTGTATCTATATTAATTATCTGTGCAGCATAAGCATATATCATTTATAAATTAATTGAATATTAGAAATTGTTATCTGTAAAATCAGTAGTCAACTTGGATAATCTTATTGTAACTTCGTTATAAAATAGTGTGGAAATTCTTGAATTGCAGCCTTATTATTTACAAAAGCCTACTCTGAGAAGAAAGGTACTACAAATAATATATATATATATATACACCAATTATTATTGATATAACGTATATAAATATACAATCTATAAAAGTATATTCCCTAATCCAGGATTTAACAGGCTTGCCAAAACCCTGCGACGATCTGTGTCTCACTCGAGGGTAAGCGGAGGCCACGTGGTTCTCCTCGCCGCTTGATTCTGTCGCTGTCCTCACGTTCGACGCTACCTCCTCGCAGCGGATCGTCTTCGGATGGCTTGGGATGCAGTCGTAAAAATCTTTGTCACTCGCGTTGCCGTTATGTCCTCTCGACAGTCTGCGCACGAGAACTGATGCCGGCCGGCGGGAGCGCTCTTCCTCTTCAAACGGCCCACCGACCCGCCCTCATGCGAGCGCACCGTTGCTCTGTTCGGCGGGTACGTGGTATTCAAATCGGCTCGCATGTTTGACGCAACTCTCCCGTTTCGATACATACGCGGTGGCCGCGGAGCGTTGTGATAATTACAGTATCGCAAAGAAAAACTTTGAAAAACTTTCTTAGGTGACTTCAGCGCCCAACTGGGTCACACACCTCCTTAATAAAATAGTTTTAGTTTTAAAATAAAAATGAGTAAATATTTATTCCTATTTACGATATAAAAAACATCATATTAACTGTAAATGGCGCATAATGTATTACTGTTTTTTTACAAGTTTACTTGAGATCGTTTTTAAGAAAGTGAAAATATCCATACATTCAAGACATACATTAAGTAATAACAATTACTTTAATACCTTTCCTAAAAATCTAAACGTTCAAGTATGATCGACTTTTTCACTCGCATAGAATAAAAATATATTACTCACATAAATTATTCAAAGTATAAGCTACCGATGTTATTCAGACCCGAGAGAGAATATAACACTGCTATTCATATGAAAAACGGAAACTCAATATTCAATCGTCTCTCCTTTAATGCCAAGTCTCGCTCTCGCATATGAATGCCCGAAACGTCGAACTGCATGCACATTTACAGACAGACTCAGACATAGCCTTTACCAATTCACGAGCCTTATAAGAAATCGAGCTCAGTCAAGTGCACGCTCGTTTCCCAGATTACTCTCGGGTACATTGGACCTTCCGATTGATTTCCGATCTCACGAGCTACTCGCGCATGTCTGTGTACATTTTATACTTACATAGGTATGTCGAGACGTACGCGATTTTAGTCTGTTTTAACAAGCGGGAACGTGGAACAGAAGTTTTAATGAGTGGAAAAGGGATTATGCAAGTACAGTTTTCCTTTCCGATTTGTTGTTTATCCCGGACGCATTAAAATAAAATAGATGCGGAAAAGAATAATATCAGATAAAAGTACCTAGTTTGAAGTTATGCTACTCACCAATTAAAAAACTCGTCTGCGCCTATCTATTTCGGAAAATGGAAACTGGAACTGGATGAGAACGTACCTGTAACAAAATAAAATGCATACTTAGTAGCTTTATTCATTAAGTATATTTACATTCGTTAAATGTGATTTACATAATTTAAAGCTAGAATATTACAAATATCTAATTACATATAGCAGAGGGTTTAGTACTTCCAAACTTTATAGTTTTTTCTTATCTTACAATGCACATATCATATCTTTAAAGAAGAGCATATTGCCGCTCCCTGCGAAGAATAGAACATTTCAAATTCTCCCGCTGTGCCCGCGAAGACTAGCACATTTCGCGCATTTCGCACTCCTAGTTTAATAAAATTTATGAAAATCAAAGGGTATATAAGAACATTTACGTACAAAAATCTTAATGTGTCTAATAAGCATGTATATGTTATCACTATCACTATTTAAATTTTATTTATTAAATCTATGGAGGAATTAATATACATATTAATTAGACATATTAAGACTTCTTTGTAAGTAAATATTCTTATATACCCTTTGATTTTCATAAATTTTCTAAAATATAGAAGCATGAAATGTGCTAGCCTTCGTGGGAAAATCTGAAATGTGCTAATCTTCGCGGGGGAATCTGCAATGGGCTAGTATTAGCAGGAAAGTTAAGATGTGCTAGTCTTCGCGGGTAATTTGAAATGTGCTAGTATTCGTAGGGAGCGACGATATATCGACGCCCCGTACGAAAACTAGCACCATTCAGACGCTTACTAAAAGTAGCACCGAACGACGCCTCCAGCGAAGAGTGGCACGGTTCATAATCCCTTAACGAAGAGAAACACCTGTCGCTCAGCGCTGGCGAAGATTAGCATCACTCGCCAACCGTTAACGAAAGGTAGCTACGCTCACGGAGCGCTGGCCAAGTCTAACACTCTAGCTGACAGCTTAACGAAAAGTAGCACAACTTGCTGAGCGTTGAAGAAACGTAGTACTATTCGCCGATCGCTTGACGAAAAGTAACACTATGCGCTGAGCGCTAACGAAGTGTAACACAACTGACAAGCGCTAAGGTAGAATAACACGATCAGCAAAGCACTGATTAAATAAAAAGTAATTTGTGTAATTAAGCGTATGTAATTACGTATTTATATAATATAATTATGCACTAAAAATTGACTATCAATGCATAGTGCGCAAGCTTTAAATTCACCAAACACTACCATTGAATTATGCAGTTATTTTACAAAAGAATAACTTAGTGATAAGTAGAAATTTTTATCACTTGAATTAAAAAACCGCTATTAACGAGATACGGAGAAAATAAGCATCTCAGCTTTCCGTATCCTATCGAACCCGTTTGGCTCTCGTTCCCGCGAATTCGTTCATCTCGAGCGTTTGTTTACATTGCTCGAGTAACGTATTCGGGAGCTACGCGCGGGGAGAGCGCGACTATCGCTGTTGCAAAGTCGCGCTCAATTCAATTTGGGATTAAATTCTCTCGGGCCGTCTAACCGCGCGCACGCAATCTTCTTATATTCATGTATTCCAGTGACCGATGCAATTCCCGGATCCAGCCTCGTTATCGTCGTCTCTGATAGGGAAGTATTCCAGCACGAGTGTAGGCCTGCTGATATCGCGGCTGGGACGGAGGCTTCCCAACAACAGCCTGCATTGAGGCAACGATAACGCGACCTGGAAACGACTACATGAATACACCAATTTCGTTCGATATTAGCTGGACTGGCATAGCGCGTCCAGTCCAGTGTTCTTGTATTTTCGACTCGCCATCGCGAACAGCCAGTGGTGCGTTCACCGGCCCAATGAAAATTAATTATCCTGATCCGCCCGCGCTGAGCGGCGGATTCCGACTTCCTGTCTACGCGCAAGGCGACGCGTATTGTTGTATTTTGACTTGAATAGAGTTTGTTATTGTTTTATATAAATCAAGACTATTCTTCCATTACAAGACCTTCATCTAATCTTCTCTCGGATACCGCCTGTTCCGTGAATACAGCTTCCGCTCGCACTGAAGACTGCATGGTTCAAGAAAACAAACATCTATTAGTCAAACTCAT
>JAWWEQ010050514.1:0-11481 GCA_035583055.1 Torymus tubicola
ATATATGCGTTTATATAGCGTACATATATATACATGTATAGGGAATTGAAATGTATGGCGTGCACAGCTGCGCTAGTCAGCACTGCTATAGGGGGGGATTAATGCGCGCCGGCGTTTTCGAAGGTGCGCGCGCGGCGTGCGGGTTTATCGCCCGGCGATAATAAGATTGAATCGGAGCTCTGTATAGCGGTGCAGCTGTAGCTGGCGGGACAGGAGAGGAATGAAAATTGCCCGAGAGAAGGAGTATAGTAGTTGACCCTGTGCGTATATGCGTGTATATATATAAATGTATTTTGCGAAAGTCGCGTGTTCGTTTTTCTTTTGGTCCGAAAAATAAGAGTAGAAGAGTACTATATAATTATATGATAATAATAATAATATTTCTTAGAAAATTTAGCTGTTCTACTTTCGTTTTTCCGTATATATGTATATAATATACCACACGGACGATTTCCAAAGCCGCCACACAGCAATCTATAGTCGTTCAATTAGAAAAATAATTGATCACCGCCGCATATATACATGCGCGTATATATACAATTCAACGCAGCGATATATTAATAATAATTACAGCGATTACGCATATTTTTCTCCACGGCCAGCAGTGCGCGAAAGTAGACGCGTGCCGTTCGCGCTTATGCTCGCTATGTTCAACACGCCTCGCAACTATCCACTTATCTCTAACAATGGCTTTCCTATCTCTCTCTCTCTTCTCGCACGTGGAAAGAGTGAGACTATGTAGTCACGGCTTTATTTAAATGATCCATGATAATGCAAATAACGCGCGCGCGCGAATGTCAAACCGCGGTTATTTTTCATTCGCTATCGGAAATTCATCTCGCTCAATTTATAGATATGGCTATGGTTATATTATTGCGATTAACAAATTGGATCAGACAAGAGGGAGGTTAAATAGCCATCGTAACTTAATTCTTTAACTATACGGCGATGACGAGTGTACACGCGCCCTTTTTCGAAATACACGCGATAGTTTGTATGTATATATAACAATACGCGTTATCACGGAAAATATTGGGTATATATAATAGGAAATGAACGAAAGACAATATTATATACGCGGTCTTGAAATTTCTCGCGAGGGTAAACAAGTAGAACGTTACGACCGCGAAGATATTTCGTCTCTCTGTACATAATCAATCGTCTCCGTGCGAGCATCCGTTATCGTTCAAGCGACACGAGAGAGAGAGAAAAAAAGGTGTGATCCCACCGTGGCTAAGTGTGCCATCGAACGATGAGAGAGTTGTTCCGGTAATGAGGTATTTTCGATTTTTCACGCAATGTAGCGTTTATTGAAATAAGGTCTGTGGCGGTGGTATATTGTAATACGAAAAAAACAGGGACGATAGCACTTACGTATTGAGGTTTACTGTACAAATAGGGTTTTAACAGGACGATGTAGCTTTTGTAACTCACCTGGAACACAAGATAAAAGAGAGAAATTAGCTTATGGTGTTGGTATATATTTGGTGGAGGAACATGTATAAAATGAAAGTAGAAATTTAATAATATATGCGTGTACACACGCTTGGGCATCGATTATTCTGAGCCAATCGCTCGGAAGACCTTAATCGATCATGTGTTATATCTACATATAATAATAGAATTAATGTAATAAGGTAATTAAGCCATTAAACGCCATCAATACCATGCGCATGTATAATATAACAAAACGTTTCGTTACACAATGCATAAACAATGTACCATAACATCTATATACATATATAAGAAAAAAAAGTCCATTGTGTAAATTGATCCGCGGCGCATCGTTAAAGAGTAAAATATATAGTACCCATAATATATATTAAACGCCGGAGCTATGTAAATTTTTTTTGTCGTCTTCTATTATATCATCTTGTCGACTTGGGAAATTGCCTATCTCGAACTTTTATATACGTATATTAACAGGTCAGAGGACATATAATCGCGTCAACTTTCAACTCTCGTCCATCACCCAGCAAAAGTTTATATACAGTCGCAGCCTATCTCTTGAATAACCAACCACACCGTCGATCGGACGCATGACAGTGGCTCCTGATGTTCCGCCGGTCATCGTCGCTCGATATCTCAATCGCGCATCCGTCTCGCCTCCTCTCTCTATATATACACACTAGCGACAGGCATTTCCCCGTGAGTTGTACAGTTAGGTCGTCGTAGTCGTTGTCTAGTCGAGAAAAGAGTGAGTATGAATCAGCGAGAGAGAAAGAGAGAGAGCCTAAGCATCAGCACCGCGCGCGCGCGCTTTTCGCAACGATTGCGTCAGACCGATTCCGATCGCTGTTCCGTTGCATCCTCTATTGTGGGACGCGAACGAGAGAGAGTATAAGCTTTCCGAGAGAAGAGAGAGAGAGATAGGGATCGATTTTCCAGTGTTGCACGACATTGCTCAAGTAAATGAAGCGCGAGGGAGGACGACTATACGATTGAACGTCCGTTTGTTCAATTGTCAAGGGTCTTCGTTGTTTTTTTTCTCTTTGTCAAAGGTTTGTTTGTAGGAACGACGACCAAGCGGTTGTTTAGATAACGTCGATGGTTGCGGAGAGATTAGACATGAGATGAATTCATCATAAGTATATAAGGAAACAGGTCGTGTATATACTGCTGCTCTCGACCGATGACACTACGATACTTATTCCAACCGGCACGAATCTTCAACGTCCCGTGAATATTTTAAACCTTCCTCTCTCTCGCTCTCTCTCTCTCTTTCCGTTCGTAAAACTCGAACCGAAATAAGTGGTCCGAGCGATCCAGTTTCCCTCGCTTATACACGCGCGTCACACAGCCTTAAAAATCGCTTGGGCGCGCGCGTGCACGGCGACTGCGGAATTATTGTCAACTCTATATACGCCGCGTCCAACGGCGTTCACGCTGAGGAAGCGAAAAACTTTCCATATACGCGCGAGAGTTCAAGAACATGTGATTCGCGAGTATAGATACATATGTATATAGGTACATATATATATATATAAGCAAGTACCGTTCGGCGATTGCGCAACTCGCGAGAAGCGCCGCCGACGACGACGACGACGCACATATAACGGACGCGCGAGCAAGCGAAGAGCTTATTCAGACGCCAAACTGTCCTCGATAGAGCAAAAGAGAGAGAGAGCGCGAGTAAGCGAGCTGCTACCTACTTTGTAGGCTCGCGCCTGCAGCTCGCGCGAGCGCGCGACCGACTTTTCGACTCGTTGTCGTCTTCTTCTTCTTCTTCCTTTCCATTGAAAACGTAATACGTTTTCGGGTTACACACGCTGCTGAGAGATCGATTCTTATACAGCGCTGACGTATGCAAGTAAAATGTCTGTGTGAGTGTGTGTGTGTACATGGTTGGAAAAGGGATTGAAATTTAGCTTTGGCCCACTTATATACGCCGGAGGAGTAGTAGTAGTAGTCCATTAGCCGGGTGGTACGCATACTATACGTTTTCGCTGATGCAACCGATTGTGAGCATATATATATATATATATGAATAGAGGGACCCTATGCTTTTTTTTTTATTCTTTATTAATCGATAGGTGAAAGAGAGTGTCGTAAGTGCAGTGACTGTCGTTTGTAATGGAAAATATGTATACAATGGGATTAAGAGGGGAATTATTGCGGTATGGGTGATATACAAGTGAGAGTGTGTATGTGTATGTGTGTGCAGACGAAGGTTAATAATGCAACGAACATTTGTCCCAAGTTATATTATAAGTGAGAGACCAACCGTCGTCCACATTATCTGTGTTTTAAAGCGTAACATGTGTTATTATGCGATGGATACGTGCGGTTACTGTTGTATAGTAACAAATTACTGTTTTATAAAGTTCGGGTTTCAGTTTGAAACTTTTTTTTTAATATAAGAATAAGATTATGCGCATACTACCGAAAAATTACTTTACTAATTGTGTTTTAAATGAGTTTGAATTGCTGAAAACGGTCTCGAGGATAGAACAATTATAAATTGCGCAAACTCAATTATTATTATGCTTTTCTTTTACATAATATTAAACGCTTTTAAACCATAATTACGTTCATTTTGTGATGCAGATTACGCTAATTATCAATTTATTCACTACTTCGACTTAACATACTTTCAAGCCACCGTGTGATGTATGTATATTAAAGTTCGAAGCATCTTTTCGTAAACTTAATTGAAAATTTTCATTCGAAGTGTTCATCCATTCGACACCTATATATACCTACACTACTAATATAACACACGCGTACACGCCATCCATCAAATCACCTAAAACTGTTACGAAAACCAAACTGGCAACCAGGTCAGCCCTATATGCTAAGAAGAAGGGCACGCAACAAATAACTTCTCCGAGGCCCCGATATTTTCATCAACCTCGTCGCGTATCTCTCTCACACACATACACATACAATTCTACATTCTACCACCGGCCGTCAGTTCGGCGAATAAGTACCCCTGTCAAAATACATCACGGCCTACTTCGCGTGCTTATATATATACACACACACACCAGTGTACCTCGTACAAAACGAGAGCCAAAAATACACATATATATACCCGCGTGCGCGCGCGTGCACACACGCAGACCCGGGCTAAATTAAATTTAATTAAATTCCTAACAAAACAGCGTGAGCTCTCGTACATGGTTATATATATATATATTATTCACGCGATATGAGAGAAATGATTCACGCGAAATGTATAGGTATACATATGTATATACATATACAAGGACCTTAACCCTATCATTACGTGAGAAACGAATTCCAATCCTTGCCTTTTCCCGAAAGACGAAGACGAAGAACCGGGGCAACAGCCCGGAGACAAAGCCGCACACCGGAGAACGAGAAGATACACTTGCGCACGAGAGGTGTGTGTATATATATATATACGCGAGAGAGGAGAGAGAAGAGGAGAGGGAGAAAGTCAGGCTGTGCTCGAATCCGTTCAAGGCTGCGGAAGGTCGAGCTCGCCCGCTTGCTTGTAGCTTGCGCTCCTCTCGCGTATATATGTATACACAGGCCTATACCTCTGATGCTTGCACCGAGAAGAAGAGAGGATCGAAAATCGCAAGAGAGAGAGAGAGAGAGAGAGAGCAAAGCAAGAGAGTATAAGCCTCGAGGGTAGGCCGCATTGTCTGGATAAATTTTAATTGGCACTGAGCGCGCACGACTCGCCCGCTGCTCTATTCTTTCCCATCCTCTCTTGCTCTCCTCTCGCAGAAGATCCTCCCGGGAGAGAGAGAGAGAGAGCAAGCGCGAGGAGTAGATAAGTGCGATAGAGCGATAGGGAAAGAGAGAGGCTAAGAGAGAAGAGAGTACTGAGAGTACGTACGGATGGATAAGAGTGAGAGAGAGAGAGGAGAGAGATCAATTGTTGTTGCTTCGATGCGCGAAGGCGCGTGCGCTCCTTCCGAGTTCCGAGAAACAGAAAGTTCTCTCTCTTTCTCTCTCTCCTTCTCCTCCTTCGTGGGCAGTCCACCTCTTTGAGAGGAAGGAGAGGATAGAACGACTGGGTCGAGAGAGTATAATCCGCACGCGATGTGTATACGCGCGTCGTCGTCGTCGTCTGCACACACCGGACAGCAGTTCAAAATCGATATGTATAGCTTGAGGGAAAGGGCGAGGTTTCGTATCCCGGGACTCACGCGATATTTTTGGTGGTATAGTATATATATATATACGTATACAGAAACTAAGGGGGGAAAGAGAGAACGAGTGGGTTATTGAAAAAAAGGACGCGCTCGAGTGTGTTTATTCGCGAAATTACAGTGTTGGAGAGAAATATAACGAAATGCAAAGCGACGATTTGTATGGATGCGGTAATCGCTCGGTTCACGTGAACGGTACGAGAACGAGAGAGAGAGAGAAAGAGAGAGAGAGAAAGAGAGAAGAACGTTTAATGCCACAGGTGTCCGTCTGGAGTAGCTTTCTTTAACGAGGCCCCATTGTTGTGCAAATTTTCATCCGAGAACACACCCCGCCTCTCTATATACTCTCACCGTGTGGTTCTCGTTCTCCCTGTAATCTATATACCGTTTACATATATATATATACCGTACAAACGAAATTTTTCCTCTTATAAACGTTTAATTGAAATCGTTAACTCTGCTACTACTGCTATACACTCTAGCACAAAGATAACAGTAGAATGCACAGTAGCAGCTATATACACTCGCGCGTGTATGTGTGCACGTGGTCGCAGCACATCCGCTCTCTTTCACTCCACCCTATGGGCAGCAGCAGCAGCAAGCACCCACGCGATCTTATCGGCTAATAGCACGACACGCCGCGACACTTGCGCGCGCATGGGTATACACACACACACAAACGGTAACACACGTCGTAGCAGTGAAAATCTCTCCGTCTCTGTCCTCCTCCCCCTCGTATCCTTTCCCGTATCAAAGCACCGCTGGAGCAGTAGCAGCTGCATACTACGAGCAGCAGCAACAGCATCGTCGTCGTCGTAGGCGTATAACGGAAGTCAAGGCAAAAACGAGAGACCCAGCCCCGATGTACATTAACCAGCGACCGATCTCTTCTCTCGGCCCCTCATTAAGGACGCATTGTTCGGGATCCAACTTCAAAGTCTCTCCCTTCTCTCTCTCCTCCTACGGATCGCCTCAAAGTTGATCGGTAAGCGAGCGGAGGCTAATTGACCGCGCGTGCGGACCTGAACTCCTCTCTCTCTCTCTCTCTATGCTACGAGAGACAAGACAAAGAACAAAAGCAACCGAGGACCCGTAGACTCGCGGAAAAGCTGCGGTTGCTGCTGCTGCTGCTGCTGTTACTACTGCCCACCCTAACATCCGGATTCCTACGCAGACTCTCCTTGCATCCTACCTATACGTACGTATATACGTATATATACGCAACAGATCCCGTACCAGGAAACTCATCAGCCCTTCGGCCATTTATTCCCATTCCCGCTTGCGCGCAAGCGCTGTGTAATTATTGGCCTGCGTATCATCAACGTCCATGCACGATCGCCTCTCTATATGTATATGTGACTGCAGTCTGACACGCACGCGCGTATTGTACGTATAGCATATGGCCTCTGCTAGCACGCGCGCATGCTGCAGCAGCAAGAGTTAGCTAGCAAGTTGTACTTAAGGTATAGAGAGAGAGAGGGAGAGAGAGAGAGAGTTGATGATCGTTTTTCCCTTTTTGGAAGGCAAAGGGGGTAACGTACGAACGCGATATATATCCGCCCACTGTAGAGTCTGCAAGGCTATATCAATGAACCGTGCTTGATGGAAAATTAGAAGGATGCGAAGAGAGATAGAGAGTGAGTGTGAGTGTCTGTGTATATTCATTAGAGGTGAGGTGAAATGGTCGAGTTGATCGGTAAAGGCGTAAGATATGTGTCTGGATGTGATTTTTCTTGTGGATAGGTGAAATGTATATGATTGTGGATGATTATGATGATGATGATTCTTTGAAGGAATTCAATGATGTGGATTAAATTATTAGGTACGGGTGTGAGGTTATACGTGCAGTCGACGTGAAATCTTGTGTAACGTGTATCTCGAGTGCAGAGATGCGAATGTATCATTCAACGTTTCGGAAGTGATTTCACTTCTTCAACTGGTTGTGCATTCAATAACCATATAACCGACTTTACTTCGCCTCGATGAACGAAATAACAAAAAAGAACCCACGGTGAAAGCTCCCACCAAACTATAATACTACTACGACCACCGGAAAAATTGAAACCCCTAACCCTGCGGTCACTCTGGAGCAACTCGCGACTAGACTGACTATATACGCATAAAAGAAGAGGGGAAAAAAAGGGAAAAACAAGTGACACACAAAGACTGGATAACAAAGGAGCAGTTCGAGCGGAAAGATGTAGACCGCAGAATGTGCGGTCGTCGTCGCGACGTGCATAAAAATATAACGTATATACGCAAATGTCTGGACAGATGCACAAGCGAGCAATGCACAGAGGTTAATAGCCAGGTACGTAGCCTGCGGCCGGATGGAGAGGACTTCACTCTCTCCCTCTTTCGTTTGGGTTATATGGTGTACCAAAGAACCGCCAATTATTAATTGTGTCTCGTTCAAGTGGTATGTGGTCTGTCATTTGGGCCCAAGGAATATATGTGTAACTGGTATGTGAGTGCAGAATGGTCGAGGACAGCCAAGTTGTTGCTCGTATTCTGATTCGGTCAATGTCGTTGCGATATGTATATGTATGCAAGAAGAATGTAATTCGGTACAACTGACTGTTTTCCTTTTTTTCTTTTTTAGTGAGAGAGTTCAGTGGATATATGCGTTATGAGTCATGCAATAATATTTATGTTATCTTTAGGTGACTGGCAGTTAAGGGCAGTGTACGTATGATTGCTTTCTAAATGGTATTTTCTACACATACCCAAAATAGACCTAACCATTCGAATTCCTTGTAAGAACCATGAACTCCATGTGACAATTTTTACTGTAACCGTGCAATTAACGTTGTAACCTTACTGTTTGAAGTATAAATACGGTTCTTCTCAACCGGTTATACAGCCATTGCATAACCTGAACTTTATCAGTAACAAAAACCCTGAGGCTATATCTAGACTCAAAAATATTTTCCACAAAAATCCATTTCCACCTTTCCAATAACGGTGTGCATTCAATTCACATGTAGCACGCAACCACATATACAGTCAACGTGTCGATCGGCAAAGAACCCGCATATATATATCCAAGGCCAACCAGTAACTTCCAGCAACTTTGCCCAACTTCTCCCGCAACGACAGGATCCCATTTTTCAATCATTTCCACATACAGACATATGTGCACATATACCTACACACTGTCAAGGCCAATCCTTATAATAAATCCACGTTTAATTGAACTCTCTCTCTCTCCTTCTCCTCCCTCGCTATGCGATTTCCGCGTTTATAACTTATATAGACACCTTATTCGTTCACATCAACACGCCCGTATAACAGATACATGACACGTCGAATGCCGCGCGTCTCGAATCCCGCATTTCACGCTCTCAGTGTATATAACATATATAACGATTCAAAAAAGATCCTTCGAGAACGCGCAAGGACAACGTATAATACGCATCTACAGAGAGCATAGCAGTTCGTTCGCGAGGACGTGCTCACTCGTTATACATCGACGACGATGACGACGTCGCACGTTTCGCAAAAATATCTAACGAAACGTACGCACGCGCGTGAATACCAGTCGTAAACCATAAGCTATATACGGCTGCTAACGCACATATGTATAATAAGGAGACCTAAAAAAATCACCCTCCACACACGAGAGTAATAAAATAGCAGCGAACGCGTGAACGCGTAAAAATGCGTATATAGGTGTATACGTATGTATATCTCTAGCTCTCTGGTTCTCTCACATCCGTCTGCGGGATATTGAGGCCGTGACGGTAGCGTACTTACAACTCGAGCGTGCGAGATATCGAAGGACACGCAGCGATCTGCGAGTGTGTGTACCTATATACCTACAGGCCGTTGCCCCTTTTTTCGCGCGTGTCGTATACACACGTGTGTGTTATATATATATGCGCGCACTAAGCGCAAAAATCACATACTACATATAGGTACGTTTCCGTGAGCATATGTATATATAGGTATATATATAAGATATAGAGACCGGAGGCAACGACGGTGTGGCGACGGTCGATCGCGGCAACGCGTGAATAATCGGCCGCGCGCGTACACCACGACCGACTTTTCGCACGATTTGTTCTCTCTCGCGCTTATATTCTTGTTATATATATATACACGATCGCGTTCGCCACGGGTTATTGTTGTCGAGAGAGAGAGAGACGGGTACGTAGCGACGGCCAAATCGTGAGCTGTTACCTCGGACGTATACGTTTCGGGAGACAGGCAGGCAGGCGTTCGCGCGGCTGACCTTATCTACGACGTTCATTGTCACTCGCGGCTGAAATTTCTCGCGCGTGCGCTTGCTCTCTATCGTTCTGACGTTTTCATTGTCTTTTCGTCGCGAGAGAAAGAGAGAGAGAGAGAGAGTAACTTTTTCTATCGTGACCCCGACACGGTACGACGTATCGATTTGATTCAATTTCCCAAGCGCGAGTCGAAGAGAGCGCGAGAGAGAGAGAGATGAATTTTTATCTGATGTCCGTGTTAGTAGAGGGAGGGAAAGAGGAAGAAGAGTTACGATGCTGGGAGAGGAAACTTTCTCGCCGTCGCTGGCGCGGGATGAGATTGTTCTTGTGAACTCTCTCGCGGCGTCGTTGCAAATAAAGCGATCGGAGATTTTGAACGGAGATTGGGTGAAGTAACTCTATGGTCGCGCGCGCGCGCGCGCGAGCATTCGCCGTGTAGTTGTGTCATTCCACCACGCGCGCCGCAGCAGTGCAAAACTTTCTCGAAGCAATTCGTTATTACTTCGTTTCGACAATGCTTATATCGATCCGATATATATCGCGCGGATAGTTCGCAAGTGGTTATACTATGTAACTCTGTTGTCTCATACATAGTCGTTTGTTTCGTTACGTGCTAAAGTAGCAAAAATTTATATCATGTGGAAATGTTATATTAAGAAAATGTATACGAATAGAGTATGCTTAAACGGTCGCAGGTTATATATAATAACCACCACGGTTAAAGGATGATATCACTTCCAATAAATTGCCATGTATAATTATATCAACACATACAGCCAAGGACCCAACACAAAGCTATACACATCATCCGCAATCACCAATTTCACTCTCGCATATATATACACTCGGTGTGATGACGCAACCCACGCCAGTCTTTCACTTTTTTTTCTACCAAGACCACTATACAGCTCCGACACCGCCAATTACCCGCAGCGATCCAATTCATCTTACCCGTCGCAAAAATCCCGATCGACTACTGCTTCTCCTCCTCCTCCTCACTATCCCTTCGCCGAACTTTCACTGAAATACGGTAAATTTTAATTTCCACTCTCTCGACATTCACGCGAATAATAATAATAATGATAATAATAATAACTTCAGTGCAGTGGCAAAAAGTCGAGAGAGAGTGGCGAATTACGAAGCGTAAAGTGCAAAGTGTAAATATTAATCACGCCCGGCTGGCGGAGAACGCGGCGCGGCCGAGCGTAAAATTCGCGCACGATCGAGTCCTCCAAGCTGGGAGTGCGATTTCCGGGGGGGCACAGCAGCAGCAGCAGCCGGCAGCAGCATCCGCGCGCATATAATAGAGCGCATGCGCGGAGGATGATTAATATATATACGTATATGTGAGTGTGAAGAGATAGAGAGTAAGGTCCTCCGGCAAACTGCTATTGTAATTATTATTATAATTAGTTGGGACGTTATACTTATGCGAATATTGTCCTGGAAAATTTGAAAAAGGTTAGTTTGAAATTCCTTACGTGTAGTTTTTGAGATGAGATGTAAGGAGATCGTATTTTTAGCTTGTACTACATTAGAAGCAATTAACCGGTGTAGACGTATAAGTTTATACTTGTATATAAACGTTATTCTTTCGTTATATACACGTTACATGTTGTATA
>JAWWEQ010050515.1:0-11481 GCA_035583055.1 Torymus tubicola
ATTGTTCTAAAAATTTAGGAACATGTTTTTTCATAAAAAACTAAGTGTCTACAAATTTTGAGCAATTTTAAAATTTTGAACTGCTTAGTTCACGTGAAACAGCCCATATGTATTATCTGCCCAACGCTTACTACAGTATATCACAGAATGGTTGAAATCGGTGAGGTCGGGTTGCGGGACCTTTCTTGTAAGTATATAGAATCATTAGCCAATAAATATCAATTGCGGAATAGTAAATTATATAGCACTCCTATGGAATCGAATCTAAAAATTGAAAAGGGTGAAATATGCGAATCAAGTATTAAATATAGAAATTTGATAGGTGTATTATTATATCTAAGCTCTAGTATAAAGCCTGATATAAGCTATAGAGTGAATTATTTGAGTAGGTATCAGAATAGTTACAATGAGACACATTGGAAATGTGCTTTGAGAATCTTGAAATACTTATATTTAATTAAAGATTTAAAGATGAACTATAAAATAAATGTAAATTGCGAAACTATAAATTGTTATGTAGACAGAAAATCCACATCAGGATATGTTATTATAGTGTTTGGAAATGTAATTGATTAGAAATCGCGAAAACAAAAAACCGTAACAAAGGCCTCAACTTATGCAGAATATGTAGCCTTGTTCGAGGCAGTTAGTGAAGTAAAACTTATACTAGAGTTATTGAAAAATTTTAATGTGAAATTGTGTGATCTTGTAAAGATATTTGAAGATAATACAGGCGCGATAAATATAGCGAATTATGGAAACTTTACTAAAAACTCGAAGCATATAGAAATACATTATCACTATGTTCATGAAAGCGTAAAAGAAAAAGAAATTGTAATAATTAAAATCGATTCAAATGATAATGTTGCGGATATCATGACAAAAGCTTTGTGTAAAGACAAGTTTGAGAAGTTCAGAAAATTACTGAAGATAATGTAATAAATAAAAGTTTACAATATATATTTAAGGAGGTGTATTAGAAATATAAATATATATTGTACAGAGATCAGGTTCCATACGAAGAAACTATGTACAGAGCGTTATAGCTCAGGTTCCGTGCAAAGGAAATCTCAGAGTTTAAGTTCCACCGAGGGAACTGGAGATACCGAGAGCGCGCAAGTATGAGTGTGAACGCACACATGGAAGTCTCCTCTCCCTAGTGTGTGCGTAAGTATGATGTAAGTCGGGCAGCAGCGAGCGACGCGCTGCTCGCTTTCTCTCTCTCTCTCTCTCTTACCGCTGTAAGTCGAATAATAAGTATCTCGCACAAGGAAGCGCCGTAGTTATAAGTTCCCATCATCACCATCAAGTGTGCCTGCTGCATTTGTAGTCAAGGTGTCATCGCAGTACATCAGGCTGAGTAACCTGGAACGGTTATACTCCTTGGTGTCAGATCAGGAAATTGGAGTTACTGCTACTGCAATTGAGGCTTGGAGGAGTGATACAACAGAAATTTATTTATCATACAAGAGTGAGCATGCTGGATTAGAAGCAATCTGCCCTGCATCTTTTGTGACCAACGAGTACTTTCAACGTGAATTTCATGATAAAGTCCATCGCATGTACCATGCCATTAACCTGTCTTTAGGAAAGTTGGAGCAGGAGTTGCAGCGACATACTGGCATCACTCAACCTCAACACGGCCAAACTCAAGAGCCTCAGTGCAGTAAGCTACCGGAGATAAAGCTTAACGGAACTGGACTCAACGATGTAGCCAAGCTCCATTACCTGAGGAGCTCACTATCCGGTTTGCCTGTCCAACTCATTGAAGGTTTCACGCTGACAGGTGACTCATTAGTACCCTCTTGGACAACCCTGGTGACCAGATTCGACAATAAACGGTGTCTTCTCAACGAACAGCTGGACCAACCCAACGACCTGTCACCTTCATCGAAAAACGCGGCTTCACTCAACAAGTTGATTACTGATGTGTCCAACTTAAGGAAATCAATCCACCTACTGGTGGATCCTGCAATACTAGGGGATTGCATATTGACGCAAAAAGTAACCAGACTGTTGGAGAGGTCCACCAGAGAAGCTTGGGAGACTTCTCTGCGAAATTTTACTCGGCTGCCAACCTTCGAACACCTTGAGGAATTTTTAGTAGCTAGAGTGAGGGCTTTGAAACTCGCAGCTGACAATCATGGACCACCATCACAGCGGGGAACACCATCCACCAGTCAGCACGGATCAAAGGCTCATCTGTCGTCAAGCCCGCAGCCTTCTGCTTCCAAGCTACCCTCTACTACTAAAGTGACGCACTCAGCACGGATCTCACAGCACCCTTGCACTTATTGTAGTGAGCCGCATTTTATCGTTGCATATCCGAGTTTCATACGCCTTACTGAGCAGCAACGACGCAAGTTTGTTGAACAGAAACCGCTGTGCTACAACTGTCTTGGGTTACACTCTGCAAAACAATGCAAATCTCAACACAGGTGCAAGACTTGCAACGGGAATCATCACCCGATGATCCATGTGCCACGGGAAGCAGCAAGTAAAACTCAAGGTACATCTCTCATCGGCTCTACTCAACACTAGGACAATGGCGCAATCATCTCACCTCAAGGTCAACCTCAACTGCTACACTCATCACCTCCCACTACACTACTTGCAACTGCATTGGCATGGTACGACTCACCAATAACTTCTCACAAACTTAGAATCCTCATCGATTCAGAATCAGAAATCTTATTTATTTTCAAGGACACGGTTGAATTACTCAAACTCAAACGACAACACTCATCTATACCGATCCATAGAATTGGAGGCACACAATTAACTCACACACTTGGAAAAGTTTAGCTAAACCTACGGTCCATTCATAGAAATTTAAAAGTTAGGATCACTGCTCACATCATACGCCAAGTTTCATCAACGTTGCCATCAGAACAGTGTGAGCAGTTTACATGGAATCATACAAAGAAACTCAACTTGGCAGATCCTACCTTTTGGAAACCTCAGCCTGCGGATGTTCTAATAGGTGCTGATTACTAAGGTCACGTCATCAAACCAAATCGCATCAAAGGGAGTGCAACAGAACCAGTTGCACAATTATCAATATTTGAATGGTTAATGATAGGACCCTACAACTCAGCTGGTCAATACAACACTGCACATCACACACGGATTGCACTCAATACGGAAGAATTGCAGAATTTACTCACACGGTTCTGGGTTCAAGAAGAACCACCTTCAACCTCTGTTGTCAACCTCAACAAAGAAGAGGCATTGTGCGAACAACACTTTGCGGGCACTCACATCAGAGATGCTGAAGGACGTTACCAAGTAAGATTACCTCTCATACAACCAGCTGAGGTACTAGGAAACTCATTTGGCAAGACTCAAGCGTGTCTCAACCGGATACTCACAAAATGCAATAATAATAACATCTACAAGGAAAGGTATTTCGCATTTATGGAGGAATATTGCAAACTGGGCCACATGGTGCAGATCCCTCAACAGGAAATATCTGCCAAACCATCGTTTTATCTACCTCACCATGGGGTGTTGAAAGAAGACAGTTTAACAACCAAGCTGAGAGCTGTATTCAACGATTCAGCACTCACCACAAACGGCAACTCACTCAACGATATAATGCACACTGGATCCAACCTCTCACCTAACATTGTGCATTCGGATCCATCCATTGGTATTCTCAATGGAGATTACGAAAATGTATCGTCAAATTAAGGTTCATCCTCAAGATTGGACCTTGCAACGCATTTTGTGGGTAAATGACAAGGGTCAACTCACTCACTCCTATTTCACTACAGTCACGTATGGAACCAGAGCAGCACCTTACTTAGCTATCAGGACACTTCTTCAACTGGTGAAGAATGAAGGAGATAATTATCCAATGGCTAAGAACTCATTACTCCATGGAAGATATGTGGATGACATCTTCATTGGAGCTGCTACAAAGTAACTTTTCATTCAAAAGGCCAAGCAGTTAACCGCTTTATGCTAGGCGGGTGGATTTCCATTAGCGAAGTGGAACTCCAACTCCTCAGAATTTCTCAAGGAATTTCTCACAGAGCCAGCAGCTGAAGAAGCTGTACTACTAGATGATTGCGCTACAAATATAATCGGAATGAAATGGCTCCCTCAATCGGATAAATTCACATTCAGAATGACTCTGCCGCCCACACAGGAGATGTTAATGAAAAGGATTATTCTCTCGGAAGTATCTCAACTATACGATCTCATTGGAATCATATCACCGGTCATAATCTCATCTAAATTCCTCCTCCAAGAACTGTGGCTTCACAAGATTTCGTGAGATGAAACGTTGCCAAACTCAATTGTGAAGAAATGGCTGCACATCCGAGAAGATCTCACTAACCTGGATACGATTTCTATACCACGATGGTTAGGAATCTAGGAAAACTCAACTGTGGAACTTCATGGCTTCTCGGATGCTTCACAACAGGCGATGGCCGCAGTTCTATACATTAAGGCCACATCAACTTCATCTCAGTCTACATCATCGTTTCTCATCTCCAAGACAAAGGTGGCACCACTCAAAAGGCTTTCCATCCCAAGATTGGAACTAGGCGCGGCGGTGTTACTTACTAAGTTGGCAAAAATGTACTAGACAACTCAAAATTGCCAATTTCTCAAATTCATCTCTGGGCCGACGCAAAGGTAGCACTCACTTGGATTCGCTCACACCCCGCTCGATGAAAGGATTTCGTTGGAAATAGAGTGGCTCTTATACAAGAACTCATTCCAACAGCACAGTGGAGGCATGTGCCTGGCACAGAAAATCCAGCGGATTGTGCATCACGAGGATTATTCATTCATGAACACAGAGAGCACTAATTATGGTGGCAAGGGCCAAGCTGGCTTTGCAAGGGTGAGTCAGATTGGCCTTCTCAACTCAACTCTATTGAGAAAACTAACCTTCCAGAAACAAGGGACAGGGCCACACTCACTACAGCAGTGTCACACTCAACACCACTCTGGAATATCATTGAACATTACTCATCGCTCACTCAACTACTTCGCTTCACTGGATGGGTAATGTTAGCATGTGATCGATTCAGAGCAAAATCGATCCTGAATCAAAAATCACTGCTGATTTAATCTGCAAGGCTAAACTCTTCTGGATCAAGAACATTCAGCAACTTCACTTCCATTCAGAATTATCTATGCTGAAGAATGCTCAAGTCCCAAGAAATCATGTCTTCAATCGGCTGACTGCTTACATTGACTCATCAAGAATTATTAGAGTAGTAGGTCGACTTAAAAAAACTCAACTGATTCATCACTCAAAACATCCAGCAATCTTACCTCGGAGCAGTCCACTCAGTTCACTGATCATTCGGAACGCTCATCCCTCAGCCCTTCACGGTGGCGCTCAACTCACGTTGGCACACACTCGGCAGGAATTTTGGATAATTGGAGGCAGAGCACCTGTCAAGGCACACATCTTAAGGTGTGTGACTTGTGCAAGGTATCGGACTCAAAGGGCTCAGCAACTCATGGGACAACTACCCATGGCCAGGGTTGGGTTACCCCATCATCACCTTTCACTCATACTGGTATCGACTAAGCCGGACCAATCACCATCAACTCATGGAAAGGTCGTGGATCCAAAACGTACAAATGCTGGATTTGTATTTTTGTGTGCTTATCAACTTCAGCGGTGCATCTCGAATTGGTCAGTGACTACTCAACGGATGGATTTTTAGCGGCTTATCGGCGATTCATGACTACTTTATTCTCAGCCGCTAGAACCACTCAGTGAGGACCCAGAAGACGTCAACGCACTCACTCCAGGCCATTTAATCATCGGCAAGGCACTGAACTCAGCGCCTGAGCCAAGCTTACTCGACTTCAAGGAATCAAAACTCTCCAGATGGCAACTCGTTCAACGGATGACTCAACAGTTCTGGCAGCAGTGGTCAATGAAATACAGGTTGGATCATTAGTATTACTCACTGATGAAAGATCACCATCAAGTAAATAGCCACTCGCCAGAGTAATTCAGCTCAATCCTGGCACGGACAAACTCACCAGAGTTGTAACACTCAAGACGGCTACCACTCAACTAAATCGGCCAATCACCAAGCGCACCATCTTGCCAGTAGCCTGCGGAATTAATCAACCTGGTTGTTGATGGCGGGCGGAATGTTTGGGAATTATCAAAGCAGTTTGAATTTTCGCGCGGTTGCGCGCTCGACCGTCTACTCGCGTCGCAGCCGCGGCGCGGCAGCACTCCCCAGAGTCGCAACGGAACAGCTGCGACTAGCTAATGACTACGGCATTCATTAGTTTTTAATCATGATTTCTCTCTCTCCCTCCCATTATCTTATGGGAGAGATGCTAATTTGATTTCGGCGCGAGTGTCTGTGTACCAAGGATGAAGGGAAAGTTAATCCTTAAATTACTCTCTCTGAATTTGGACATCCCCGAGGCAACAACCGCTAAACGGAAAAAGTACAAAGTCATTCAAAAATCACATAACAACAAACTTTTCACTGGCACGACTCATCATTAAACCACGGAATCTAACTCATCGTAATTACTAATCAGGACACCTTTGAGAGGAGTTATCACACCGTGGGAGCAATTCTTCTTACTACGCAGGAGCTGCATACGTGCACAGGTAACCTCAAATATACACCTGTTTAACTGAAATGAACGATTTCAACGTCATGCTCTGGCTTAGTGGATAAATTCACACATGGTTAGATAAATACTATCAACCATGCCTGCTCATATAAAACTCAAGTAATTCAATAATAATTAATTGTAACTTGCTCATGCCAGCAGCACAGTGAACTATCATCAGGAGTGGACTCATTTCAAGGTGTATATATATCTTCTCATCGACTCCAGGTGGATAATTACATTGGCCAAACTCATTTCAACTCAAACCAGATTTCATCGGTGAAACTCATTGGACATTGAATTGGTCAACTCTTCAGTCGAACAACTGCATACACAGCTGGTTTTCACTCAACTTTATTATAAACAACAATAATAACCATTTAGAATTTCAACTAGTTTTATACACACCATTCAAATTAATATTTAAATTAAAATTGTTACTTATACTTTAACCTTCAAATGTAAATTAAAATAATTTAAGTTGTTTATTTTATTCTGCTATGTAATATATTGTACAGACTTTACATTTAAACTTGTGTTCGACTCTGACTTATTTCAAACCCACCCACAGCATGTTCCTCATAATAAATCATGACATTTTCAAACATACATGTTTTTGGGCCCGCTGAATCCGAATCTAAGGTCCGCTTAACCCGGTCAGATCAGGGTTGGGTTGGGTTGGGTTGGGTTAAGGTCAGGTTAAGGTCGAATCGAGAAAATCCATTGCACACAATTTAAACCAGCACATTTACATGTTTTTGAGCCCGTCGAATCTGTATCTCGCGTCGGAGTCATCAGATTTTATTATTTATTTATTATTTATTATTAACCAGAGTACATACAACAGAAAATAAAATATTACACTTATATTAGTACCTTACATTAGTAATCCAGTAGAAGAAAACACGTCCTATGCGCTGGTCTGGTAAACTTATAACTAACTTAATACTAAGATAAAACTATAAACAATTATTTTGTGCCGTATTGCAGATCTTGTTGTCATCTATTCATACTTCAATATTAGTAATTATTTATCGGTAAATAATTTTAATTTTCTCTAATCCATTTTTTTAACTTCATTTTTCTACTATTATTGCTTTTCAATATTTTGAATTCATTTGGTAATTGGTTGAAATAGGTTATGGGCCTTATGTAACTGATTTTATTACTAATTCTTCTCTTTTGTATTGGTGTGATGATACTTTTTTTTCTGGTATAGGTGGATGATGTTATGTAGCTTTCTTTTAATTCCTGATAATGAAACAGTAACGATTCGAATGTAAATTGTTGGTTAAGATTGAAAGGCTGATTTTCTTTTATAAAGGTATTTTTATTTATTTTTTTCAGTATTCGGTATTGTAGTGTTTGAAGTGTCCTTGTTTCGCTTATGTATGCTCCTCCCCACTCAATAGTATCGTAGGATATGATGCTATGGAAAAAACATAGTAAATCATTCTAAGGTTCTTCCGTGGCATAATTCTTAGTTTTTAGAAAATAAAAGTTTATAGAAAATAAAAGTTAGGTATTTTGTTCTATTTTATATGTATGAGATATGCTTTTCCCACTTCATGTTGCTTCTATAATAATCCCTAAGTATTTTGTACTATCTACTCTTGTAAGTTGTTTAACTTGTATGCTAATTTTAAAATCAATCGGCATGCTTTTGTGTGTGTTTCCAAATTCCATGTAAACCGTTTTATCAATATTTAAGAATAATTTATTTAGAGTTAACCAGTTTCATATTGTATGTAGACAATTATTCATTTTTGTTTCTATTTCTAACCATGTCTTACCCTTTACTATGATAGCCGTGTCATCAGTGAAGGATATTATTGTGTTATCTTGTAATGTTTTTAGCATGTGATAAAAAGTAGTGGACCCAGTACTGTTCCTTGTGGTACTCCTGTGTATATTGTGTCAAAATAACTGTTTGCGTTATTTACTTTTACTCTTGGTTTCCTGTTTTATAAATAGCTTTTAATCAAATCATGAACCATTCCCCGCATACCGTAATTGTATAATTTGTCCAGAAAAATCTTGTGGTCAACGGTGTCAAAAGCTTTAGCGAGATCTGGAAAAGTGACTGCTATTGGTTTACTTTCGTCCAGTTGATTGTAGATTAAAGTTGTTACAAAATTTAGTGCATCTTTGGTACTTTTGTTTTTTCTAAAACCAAATTGTTTATCTGATATTAAGTTATTTTTTCTATAAATTTTAATAGTCGTTTATGTACTAATTTTTCAAAGATTTTTGCTAGGTTGAAGATTAGTGATATTGGTCTATAATTATTCATTAAGTGTTTTTCTTTCCCTTTATGTATTGGAAGAACTTCTGCTATTTTTAGTAAATCAGGCCATACTCCTCTTTCAAGGCAGGTGTTAAATATGTTTGTAAGGGGTAAACTAATGTAATCTTGTAGCGTGTAGAGTTCTTTCTTGTTTCATTTATTTCTTTTTGACTCGTAGGAAAAAGGTATATATTATTGACAATCCTGGGCGGCATTTGTAAATCAACGTTTTGCGGTTGAATTATTTTATCACTTAATTTTTTGCCAATATCACAGAAGTATTTGTTCATTTGTTCAGCAATTTGGAAGGAATCTGTTATCATAGTACTATTATTGAATACTTTGTTGATGCTATTTGTGGTTCTAGTTCCTTTATCTAATTTTTTATTTATTATTTTCCAAAGATTTTTCTGGTTGCTCTGGTTTTTTTTTTCAATTTGACTTCTATCACGATCTTCTTTTGCTTTGTTAATTATTTTGTTTAAAAGGTTTCCATAGTTATTGTAAGTGTCTTTTTTTGTCATATCTTTAGGATCTTTTTTCCATTCCATCAATTGCACATGATATTATTATGGCTTTTGTTATCCAATTTTTCCTTGGTTTAGTTTTTTTTTGTTTTGTATTAACTATTGTTCTTGATTTATTTATACAAAATTTAATTGTGTATATTAATTGATCATGTACTTTGTTTGGGTCTAGAGATGAGTAATTACAGACCAATTTATGGTCGTGGCTATTGAGTCAAGTTTGTTGTAGTTTATTTTTGAATACTACTACCAATTACTATTATCATTAATTTTTTTCACCTTCTCTAATTTCATTAGCAGTGGATATTGATCATTATAAGGAATAGATAAGGTGTAATTTTTATGTGCTACGTTATTAAGTTTTTTGTATATATTATCTATGCATGAGCCCTTACTAATATCATTGAACGCTGGTCTTGTTATTTTATTGAAACCTTGATTGTAATAATTTTCTAGTAATATCTGAAGGAATTCTTGTTCAAGTGTTTGATTACCGTTTATATCTATGTTGAAATCACCTATTATTATACTATTTTTATATTTTTGATTATTTTTTAATAATTCTTTGAAATTCATTATAAATTCAGTTTTCTTCATGTTGTGACATCTATATAATGCTCAAATAAGTATTTGTTTATTATTCTCTATTGTTATTGTTGAATTAATTATTTAACTTGTTTATTTCAATTATTTCAGTCGTGTCAGCTAATTTATTTTGGATATACATAACTACTCCATCATTCTGACTTACTTTACTATTATTGTAGTATATTTTGTAGCCGTCAATGTTGAAAAATCCATGATGATCAATATTCCATGTTTCAGTGCATATTCTACATGGTTTAATTTCAATACTTTTTAAGAATAGTAGAAATTTGTTAAAGTTATGATTTAAATTCCTTACGTTAATGCATAAAACTAGATCTTTGTCTATTTTCAATGATTTGTTTAAATTACTTACTGAATTACAAATTGTTTCATTCTTTATTATTTTTTCCTCTTCAATTGTTGAATCTTACTTTGCTGATCGTTTGTTTAACTAGAGGTAGATCAAACAAAGGAGTGGAATTGTTTGTGTGTACTGTAGGTACCTCAACGGCTCAACTTTTTTTGGAAATCAGCAAAAATGCTGAAAAATTCAGGTATTTTGTGTACTACATTATATGATTTTTAAAAATAAAAAACTCTTATGTGCCGCCGAACAAAGCACATAAGCTATATGATTTTGTGCTCGCTGAATCTGAATCTCGTGTAGAAATCATCAGATTGGCTAAATTTTTTTTTTAGAATTGAGCAGAAATGCTGAAAAATTTAGGTATTTCGTATAATATATTATATGATTTCCTTAAAACAATCCTAAGTTCGCAACCTGAAACTCGCGAATCCCAATTTCACACTGTTTTTATATGATTTAACTTTTACATCAGCATGCATTTTTATATTTATAACTTCCTTTGTTTTAGCGTTTGTTTGAATTTAAAGGATCGCCTTAGCGAAAATCGGCCATCATGTTTACGTCCCATCTCCCTTGGTGCGAAATTGTGATTCACGAGTTTCGGGTTGCGAACTTAGGATTGTTTTAAGGAAATCATATACTTTAAAAAAGTTTTTTAAAACTTTTTAAAAGTTTTTTAAAACTTTTTTAAAGTTTATTTTAATAGTTTAATATAAATTGTTGCTGGTAGAAATCGAAATTAATACATTTAAACATACAAAATGCGGGATTCAATTGGGAGGCCAATAAACTCAATAGTTATTGTAAATATAGAGAGTTAACTGTAAAACATAATTAAGAATTAATATAGAGATTCGAGAATTAAATATAAAGGAATAGAAAATTGTAGCAATATATCCGCATTCGTCTGAAAGCTAGACGATTAGTGACGTTGCGAACTGTTGAAAATATAAATGTTATACTGACACGTGGCTATGATCATAAGTACAGCACGCGACTCATACATACACACATATGCACTGAAAGAAGTATCGAGGAGCTGCTCCTCTTGTCGGGGAGCGGCAGCACGAAAAGCCGAGTGGCGGTTACGTATG
>JAWWEQ010050516.1:0-11479 GCA_035583055.1 Torymus tubicola
TTTATCATAATTTTCTTTGGCTTTGTTTATGATTTGGTTAAGCGTTTTGGCATAATTTTGGTAATTGCGTCTTTTAATTGAATTTGTTAATTTTTTTCTTGATTTTACACCATTTTTAACATTATCTTAGAATTCAAACTCAAAGATGTTTTATTGATAATTTTTTAAAATTTTATAAAACCCAATAAATTAACAATTTACGAGTACAGAGCACAACCAGTTTGTTTTAAAAAAATCAGTCACATTTTCATAATTGAAATTTGAATTATGGTTTTCATGTAAAATATTTTTGAAAATGTCTAAAAGTTTTGTACAATATATTACATAGTTTATAACGCGTAGAAAATAATTTTACTAAAATTTAATAAATTTTGATTGTTTTTATTTTAAATCTACTCAATATGAACTTAAAATCTCAGGAAGATACAAAAAAATTTGAGATGCATGGAGTGTTTTGAATTAAATACTATTTTAATAGTATTTTCAGGGATAAATCCAAATGTAATGCATAAAAATACATCAAAATTGGTAGAAAACTCTATTTTTTTATGTTCAATATGCTGGTCTATTACAATTTATATTTTATTTAAAAATAAAAATTTTATTTCAACTGTACTTTACCCTTAAGAGCAAAGACTTCACAATCATTACCTTCCTGCTGCATCCGTGCTTTCTTATTCCTGCGTTTTCGCTGTAAAGCTGTTGGTTGGCCGGCCTCTCTTGCGTTGTTTTCGCGTCAGGCGATTACGGCGGGCTTTCCTGGTCACTAATAATTTTAAAGATTTATTTATAAATTTTATTTGAATCAAATAGGAGTTTAATTTATGTACCTGCTCCATTAAATTCATTTGACTGGTGGGCAGGAGGGGGAGATGCCATCACCTCGGCCACATTGACGTTGTTTTCGTCCTCCTCCTCCTCAGCATATTCCCTATTATTCTCCACATTAATTATAATCGGTGATGGTGCTCGTTGAAATTCATGAAGCTGGAGATCATTGATTTGACCTCCAGCTTCACCGCCATCATCATCCATCGGTGATGGTGCTCGTGGAACTTCTTGAAACTGAAGGTCAAATCGATGATCTCCAGCTTCATCGCCATCATCGTCCATCGGTAGAGCATCTATTTGCGCATCCTATTACGAATTGAAATATAATAATAGATGTATCAAAAATTATTATTGTTAAATTAAATTGACTTAATATTAAATCTGATTCATAGCTGCTTCAAGTTCAATTCTTCCACGCGCTCCTCTACCGCGTCGTGCGCCGCGTGCTCCTCATCGCGCTCCGTGAGCTCTTCTGGCTCCACGACCCCTACCTCGCTCTCTGCGTCCTTGCATCGGCTCATTCAAGGGCTGAGGTACATTTTCCTTCAAGTCCTCCAGCCTTACGGCCATGGGCGCCAGCAAAATGGCGTGCCTTCGTCTGTAATTGGGCCCATTTTCAATCTGATTGCCTAAAATGACAGAAATAATTAGATTTTAACATAAATATTTTTACGCGAACCGTCTTCGAAGAGCAAGCTGTAAGTATACATTGAAATCAACGGCTAAGATAATTCATTACATGAATTGTAATTTTTATTACCTATTTGGCCTTCCGGAACAAACGCATCTATGCCAATTGCATGCAGCTGTATTATAAGCTGATCCATTTCATTTTCGTCCAGCACTGCTTCTCCATCCATCTCATTCATATCATCTAATAAGATATATTAAACATCAGTCGGAATTTGAAAATATAAAAAAAAATTAACATTCTAACAACATAATTTATCATCTTACATCGCGGTAGATACTGACTCCTTCTTTGTCTGGTTAAAAACAGCAGATAATCTCGAACGCCTAAACTGAATAAATATAGAAAACATTATTTGTCAATGGGTTACAAAATTATCGCTAGTTTGGATAGTATAAAAAATGACAGAAGTTTTATATAGTCGCGTGGCTAGAGTGCACGCAGTGATAAATACGCATAAATTTAAATAATAAATTAAAGTATATGAATAATAAATCTTTACTTCTGGTAATTGGCCTCAACTTGCTCTAAGTCTGCATTCGCCTGAATCATTGCGGCAGGCCAATTCCATCTAATGGTTCCGGTATGGAGTACGGTATTATATTTTACCTCGTATAGCCTCATCATTTTTGCAAGTTTATCTATACAAAAAAAATATTTATATAAAGAAATAGAATCCATATATATATATATATATATATAAATCGGGAGGCTAAATATAATAGCAGAAATAGCAGTAAAAAAACTGTTAGAAAGAAAAATAGGTGGTAAAATAAACTTCGAGCTTGAATAAATTATATAATGATACCACGCCATAATAATTTTGAAATACAAATAACAGATAAATATTTGAACTTAGACAGTTAACGTGACTCACGAAAATATCAGAATTTCAGAGAATTCATTATGAAATCGATCGTACTTTGTAAAAATTGGTCTACATTACTTAGAGGAGACTCAGACTAGTTGGCATGTGGGGCAGGATGGCCGATGGCTAATATATCGTTATTAAAACAATAGATCGCGCTGTAATTCATATAAGTGACGTAAAATAACAAAGGAATGTTTGTCCACAGTTTCAGTCGGATCGCATAGTTCATCAAGAAAAGACGTAAGATTTAATTTTTCTGGGTTTTTTTTCAACTTTATAATATTCTAGAAAATCTATAATATCTTATTCTAAATTAATTTTTTCGCATAAGTGAAAGTAGCTCCTACGAAATGCTTTTTTTACACCTTCAAAATTTTTTTGTTTTTTTCTCGGAAATATCTAATGTCATAATAGAGTTTCGAAATTGATCTTTACTATCGGGCCATGTTGGCCACTTTTTTCCAGGGCAAGTTGGCCGATCGAAAAATTAGAGTTTTGGCAAATAAATCACTTTTACAGATCAAAATGGTGCATTATTATAAAAGAAAAACCGATAGAATCTTATTATCAAAGGATGAAGTAATGCGAGCTGTTTACGTGTTCAAATTCGACCGTAAAAAAATCAATCGTATTTCACATGACTTTCAAATTCCTGTGCGCAGTCTCTTGATAAATAACGAATGGTTGCAATCTAGTACTTGCAAGAATTGGGCGCATGAATCCCGTGCAGGAAAGAGAACAAAATTTTGTTTACGCTCCGGGCGAGAAGTCAAATTTCTCGCATGCTGAGTCAAACGAAGCGGGCGAAAATCTCACTTCTCGCACGTTGTGTGAAAAAATACGGTTTGACACGGGTGTGAAAAGTTGATTCGCTCCTCGTGTGATCTTTTTACTCCAGCTTCGCTCGGGCGCAAATAGTCACACGTCGAGGAAATCAAATTTTCGCACTATTATCGAAATGTACTATTATTTGTTGTGACTGCGAATGATGTATTATTTCTTATTTATTTATTCATGTTACATTTTTGTGTTTTCAATAAAAGCAAATTAAAAATAAAAATAGGTTTATTTTTTTATAATTTGATAAAAATTCATTGTCGGCCAACTTGCCCCAGACACTCATAAGAGAGGAACATGTGTAAGAAACTTGTCCATAACTTTTTTGGATGACGCTTGATCTTTATGAAAAAAATTATGCGGATGTTCAATGGGAGTATGTTGAGATAATACTTTGACTTTATCGATTGAATTCGTAGTTTTTTGGAAAAAAAATAAAATGCAAAAAGTCGGCCAACCAGCCTCGGTCTTCCCTACTGTCCCTCTTTTGAATTTTAGCTTTACGTTACGTGACATGACGATTATATATTGAATATGACATACCGCAATAACTTATTTTATATACTAGCAGTGTTAGTGCGCGCTGTGCACTAGCACTGTCGTGGGCCAATCAATTTTTACATGTTCATTTTAAATCGACCAATCACAATCATTAGAGGTGACAAGCTCAAGTCCATCTCTTTTTTTATATAGGATACACATAAAAAATATTCAACATACCAAGCATCAGCCATATTCCTTGTCTTATGCCAAGGAAATCCTTGGCATAGAGGTGAAAATTTTCGCAGACAATTAACTTTACAACGTTCAGATAATGTTATTAATAAATGAGAATGTGGTAATCCGCGTTTTTGAAATTCTATCACATATATTCCCAAAGAAATTGTGTTTCAAAATAAAATCAAGTAAAGCATTTTTCTTTAAGTGAAATACTCGAGCTCAGAGATCAGGTCTATCTGATGCCTGTTGCCCTGGCAATAAATTATCTTCGATTTCTTACCAACGTGGCTTGCAAGTCATTGTAATAAATAAATCTGGTTTACCTTTTTTTTTGTGTTTGAGTCATAGCATCATGATAATACTGTAACATGTAACGTGGGGATCCTACAAAAGTTGATGGTAAAATTTGAATTTTTTCGATCCTTGTATTTTCATTGTTATTCGTTTTCTTTCTAAATAATCCATAACACCTTTGTAGGATGCAACTCTCAATTCTGCTTGGTGTGAGTTGCTGTACTCTATACGATCTTTCTCGATTCTAATATAAGAGTCAACTAAATATTGTTGAAATAAACTACGACCTCTGATTAAAGGATTAAAATCATCCCTAATAGCAATTTTATATTTTGTGTATGCGGCTCTAGATACTCTCCTCTTGCCATCTTCGCGTAACATATTCCTGTACCAACCTTGTGAACCATGAGGATAAAATAAAGGGTAAATCTATGGTTCAACGTTTGGATCCATCGAACTGCCACTTTGCAATTATTTAGTATTTTTATTACGTATGATCACATAAGCATCTGGTATTTCTCCATCAGCCGTGGTAGAAAATATAGCAGCAACCTCATTTGTTCTTTGAAAATTATAACGTCTCTTATTATGCTCTCCTGGTTTCAATAAATTCATTGTAACTCGTTATCTGACTGAAAATTTTCTTGTTTCCTTAGTTCCTCACCTATCATTTCACATGATTGAGTAAAGATATTATATTCACGCATGATATTTGCAAGAATTTGCACAAGATCTATATGTACACCTGCATTGGAAGCTGGCATTTGATGCTGAATTGCTTCATTAGCATCAACAATAAAAAGTTGACTATACGAAGGCTTTTCGTTGATTTTAGGATGTAAAGCAGTATTGATCTGATAATAAATTTGCCCTTGTATTTTAAAACAATAAGGACCAGGCCGGCGATCACTGAAAATTATTAAATTTGCATTGAAAGAGGCAAAAGAAAATAAGTTATTATATCGACGAATACTCTGAAAAAATTGGTTTGATAATTCATGTTCAGAAAGAAATAATTTTTTCAATTCATAGGAAATGCAGGAGTAGGTAAAAGTTTAATATTACCATAATTGCAACAATCATTAAAAGAGTTACCTTTATTAGATACTCTCTCACCTACAAAATGTTTCGCTCCAGAATGAACACATTGAACATTCATTTGGCCAAGGGGATTTTCAGATTCATATTTACATAGAATAATATTTTGGTTGATAAAGTAAGAATGATCATGAATAATAAGAGATTCTACATTTTTATCTATTATCAATGTGTTGAGTATTAGTATTATTATCTGAATGCCTATCGCTCATTTCGCGTATAGTACAGTTGATTTAAAGTCAAGATCACTGCAACTCTACAATAAATAATATAGATGGATCGTTTATACGAATACTAAACAATTATGATTGCAATCGTGTTTAATGTAAATAACTGCAAATATAAGTTATATTGAAATTGTTATTCTTATTTATAAGTTATAGCATATATTTACTTATAATGAAATTATGATTATTTTTCAAAATATGCATAACTGGTGCAACAATTGGCAATCTTTTTATAATTTATAAATTTATTTCTATTTGCATTTGCAACAATATAAACATGAATATGTTCATTGAAAGCTTCACAATAACTTTAGCTATAAATATGAAAATGAAATGAAATACAAAATTGTGCAAAGTCATAGATTCATACAAAATTAGGTTTTGTATGACTAAACATTGATGAACAAGACTGACTCGGGCTTTTTCCCGCGTAGCGTTCTCGCAGAACCCGCTTGAAGTTCTTGCTTTTTCTCTCGGTCTTTCTTACTCTCCCATTTACTGACTCCCCGCTCCTGTTGCCGCTTGCCCCTGTAACGTCTAACAATAAGATGTTAAACATATGGAATATAAATGTCGCATCCGACGGAGAAGTAGGAACGAAGAATAATTTTCCGATACACCACACAATTTTTAGATTGCTGTTTTAAAGTTGCTTATTTCAGTATAATTGCACTAAGCTAATTATATAATAACAAAATATTGCATATTGTTACCAGTAGACTATTGAAGTATAATATGAAGTAAAAATGCTAACAAAAGAAACTCTACAATCTCGGCTGAGAAACACGGATGTTTTTAAAATTGAGAATGAAAAAAATTCTCACGAATAACGGATGAATACATTTTCTTCAAAAGTTAAACTAACCCAATGGAAAAAGAAGAGAATTAAGAATATGAAACGAGAATGACGAAGAAGCAAGCCACTAGAAATTCGCCCACTCCTCCTTGCACAGTCTCACGCACAAAGACACTCTGTCATTTTCCCGTAACAATAGCAATGTAGACGCACTTATTCGAATCTATTCTTAAACGCGTACGTCCGCGCGATCTGAAAAACCTGCGCTCTCTTTTGCACGATCATTATGATTATCATCACCTTGGCCCGTGTCATACAATTTTCTTGGAGCTCCGCGTGCGCGTACAAGCTTCCATATATTGAGCGACTGATCGCCAACTGTAAATTCTAGCAAATTATCCACTTTTCTTAAGCCTTCATTATAAATGCTTGCGCGGAGATCGGAACAAAGTCCAAAGTTTGTAACCCCTGGTTAAGCACTTGCGAAGTTGCTTAAAGTCCGAGAATATCAGGTAATATATATGGATCATCTTACGGTTTGATAACACGTTACATATATAGTAGACACCGATCGAACTCGACATAGATACGTGCGAATAGATCATGTATATACGTTTTTCGCCCCTGCTTGCAGAAAAACTTTTTTCTACTACTTTATATTTCAATGCGGCTAGTTTAGAAAAACTCTTATAGATGAAACAAGTACAAAGTATATATCTATTATAGGAGAATGAATTGTTAAAATGAAGTTTTTGAATTGTAAGTCTCGTATGGTTTTTTAATGTTGCAACAAATTTAATTTAGTCATATTGTGCCATTCAAAATTTAAAGTTATACCAGAGTGTTGTTGTAAGTCTTATGTCAGATCAAACAAATATAAATTTTAATACCCTACGTTATTTAAATTTCGCATTTAAAATTAATTTCTTTGTAATTTAATAATAGACGTGTCATTTAGTTACACGGAGAAAATTTAATTTGTGAACTTTATTTTCTTTTATAAGAAAGTTTACTATTTTTATAATAGTGTTGAGGTACTCTCGGTACGAAGAATTTTTACTTTTTCAAATAGTAAAATTTGCTATAAAAATAATATAACTATTACTATTTAAAAAGTAAGTTTTCTCTGAAAATCATAAAAATTACTATTTGAAAAGTAAAAATTCCACATGTTGAATGTGTCGCAGCACTGCTAAAGAAATGGTAAATATTTTATAAAAAAAAAGTAAAATTTACAAATAAATTTTTCTTCTTATAAATAAACCACAGTTGAAGACAAAATTGATTGACAATATTTTATAATGGTTATAAAATCGTACATATAATCCTAATGTTCGATATTGCGTTACTATAATATATCAAATAAAAACGTAATATCTAAGTTAAAATAATATTATTTGAATTAATGCAGATAACCACATATAATATATGGCAAATATAAAATGAATTTTGAAATTTCAATATTACAGACGTAATTCATATAGCAATATAATTATATATAGCATGTGCTATCTTCTCATTAGAATTACCATTACGTAATAAAGAAGTTGAAAATATGTAGATTTTCACATAAAATGTCCATAACTTGGCTGAAAACATGACGAAAAAAAAAGTTGAAGCACACCTCTAAAAATTTAACATGATTTGCTTATAATTTTTTTATGATTAAAAACTAGAGAAGATAAGCTTTCATTTAGTTCCTTATAGAAAATAAAATTAGAGAATATAACCTTTCATATACTTTTTCCAAAAATTAAAAAATGTTTATTCTTTCTAAAATTATGAGAGTTCAAAATTAAGCAAAAAAATGCAGTGTTGATTACGTACATATTTCATCGCATTTTCGATGCTCATCTTTGAACATCGATAATTTTGCGAACAATCAACATTTTTTAATTTAAAAATTAAAAACAAATGAAAGCTCGTCTTCTTTAGTTTTCAATCATAAGAAAATTATAAGTATATATTAATATCCACATCATGTTGATGAAAATAACAAAAAATCGCTTATTTTTCATTCAGAGTTTTAAACATTAATTGTAGCTTCCTGAAAACACTATTCCGATTTTTTATGTTCAAAATCATGTTCGTGGACTTTATTAGTTATAGAATAAGGAAAAACAGTTTCTAAAGATGTGCTTCAACTTTTTTTTCGTCATTTTTTCAGACAAGTTATGTGCAATTTTTTGTGAAAATCCACATATACCGGTAATCCATATAGGTTTTCCATTCCCAACGCGAATCTTATATATATACACACTCATATATATAAGGACATGGCCTGATGCCGATACCTTTAAAGAGAAAAAAAATACTCATATATACACATCAGATCAAACAAGCGCGCTTACAATGCCAAATCCATATACCACTCTCATCATGTAATACACAGGCAGACACGTGTATATAATATAGGCCCCGAAATCCCGTCGTATACTGACTGCTGCTCGACTCATCTAGATCAACTACCGCGCCGTTGAAATGGAGCCCAGTGAGGAATATGACAAATTGGCCTGGCCTATGAAGACATCCTGCCAAGTTATTGCCTGCTGGCCGCTACCTGAGACAGCTGATCGAAACATCGTCTTTAGGCAAGCCTTCTGTCGTCGCCTGGCGATTGTGTTGATATTGTCATCGGTCTTGGCTATAGTTGCCGAAATGGTTGTTTTCTTTGGTATCGACATGAACGAGACGATTGAGGGTTGCCTCGTCGCATCGGCGTTTTCTGTGGCGTTCATGCGAGTTATTTTGTTTAATCATTACCAAAGTAGCATGCGCTACGTGGTGGAGACGATGCGAAGGGATTGGATCGAATCAACGGAGGAAGAACGAGAGGTGCTCAGAGACAGGACAATGCTATCCTTCAAGCTCGCCAAACTCTTCATCATCTGCGTCATCTCGACGAGCGGGGCTTTCGTCGTCATGCCACTGCTTGAGGTTACCACCGCACAGATAGCACGTGAAACGCATGTACATTATATAAACACGACGGTTTTCGCCGCGATCGCCGCGTGGTGTTATCGCTCTTTTACGATTTCTCTCTATTAAATTTTCTTAGTTGCAAGTGTGCGTGCGGCTACTTGTGATTCTTAATGCGATGTATGTTTTTCTCTCTTATTGTGACGTGTGAATGACGCGAGCGAGGATAAGGAAAAAAAGGGAGCTGTGGCTTTTTTTGGGGACTTAGCTCATTATAGTGGACACGGTCTAGTCAATTTATTATTTTCTTTATTTTCGCGTGCGTTATATACGTGTGCTTGAATACAATGAAAAATTTCGCTACAATCGTAATGGAATTGAGCATTCACTATACGCTGTGTGTATATTCATAAATACATTTTTATTACTGCACAGGCAATATCCACACAAATTACTAAATTATAGTTCAAGTATTATCATCATGAGTTGAAAAATAAAATGTACATTATCATCTCTATTTATACACCAACCTGCTCTTAAGACTATTCACTCTAATAAATTTTCTTTATCAGTTTTTTTTTTGCCGAGACAAACAAATCTTTATACGTTTCGATTCAGTATTTAGTTGATGGCCACACGGCCTTACCCTATCGTGGCTACTACTTCTTCAACCACACAGAGACCACGACGAAGTTCGCATGTACATACATCGTCAACTCGATGATAGGCCTATTGGGTTGCAGCACTATAGCTGGAGCTACAAGCTTCAGCCTTATATCAACGATCCACGGTTCAGCCAAATTCGCCCTTGTTCAGCGGGACTTCGAGGCGATTAAGACCCCCAATTGGCTGTCGAACGAGATAGTCGGCAAGTGCGTGCGAAAGCATCAGGAGTGCATTAGGTACCTGACTGATTGTTGTGGAGTTCATGTCTATCTATGCATTGGAATAATATAAGTGTAGAAAATAAAGTTAGTTTATATTTATGATAATGAAATATTTTTGTCATTGAAAGTGTCACAGGAACGATTTTTGATGAAGTGAATTTGAGAATAGAATCATGAAAATAGAAATCACAGAGAAATATATCTATATGTAAAACAGAATTACAGATGAAAAACAAGCAATGTGCACACGCATGTTTATAAGATTCAAAAGAAATGAACTCGCACGCCTCACTGGATTCGTATGCATTGAGTTGTGCAAATAAATTATACCTGTGCACGACATTTCGAGGGGCTAATGAAATATACTTCCATCATTTTCTATACACACACGTACACACACACACACACCCACGCACACATACATACATACTCATGAGTTTTTCCAATTATACAAAAACTGTATAGAAGCACTACAACAAACTACTTATTATCAGATTGTAAATTAAATCTCAATAAATCAAGAATTTATTTATTCTAGATTTGCAGAAGCAGTTGAGGGAATTATCAATATTTTAGCTCTGGCACAGTTCGTCGTCAGCACAGGACTTGTGTGTTTTTCAGGATTTCAACTGACCACGGTACCGCAATTAAACAAAAATGGATATCATTATCAAGCTTAACAACCTTTGTCATAGACCATAATGAATGATTAATAGATGATGGAAGATCACGCGCGCTTGATGAAATACGTACAGTTCCTAAACGCTGCGATATTGGAACTGTTTATATTTAGCTACAGCGGCCAATGTTTGATAACGGAAGTAATTATTTTTTTCACTTCCATACGTAACAAGCTTAATAATCAAATATTACACTTATTAGAAAACTTGTATGCATTTGTGTTATTTGTATGTATAAGCACGATAGTCGGTGGGCATGCGATAAATCACGAATAATTTTAGCGGGTTATGTCTGAAATGTATGCTGTAAACTAATATATTTAGTTTCATAAAATAATGAACGTACGTGATTAAATAAAATTAACATAAACAAAAGTAATATAAATTTCACATTTAATGAATATACATGATTATCTTAAAATAATATCGCATACCTATCTGACTAACTATCGCCTATCCTTTGCATCTTATTCATTCTTTTATACACGCCTCTAAACTATACTTTATGTCCTTATAGAATCCGATATGATTCAATTTAGCAAATAATTATCTCAATCACTATTATACAACAATTCTCTAAGCATCAAGCTTAGGATTACAAAGGACAGAATGGAGTTTTGCAATGGCA
>JAWWEQ010050517.1:0-11478 GCA_035583055.1 Torymus tubicola
TTAGGTGTTTGATGATATCAGATTTTATAGATATATAATGTAACGGTAGATTGATTCGCGCACAATTTACACGCGTTGAGCTTAACGGCTTTGTAAACACGACAGTTGTAAGAATCACAAGTATCAGACAAAGAATAACGCAAAAACCATTATCGGCGCACTGCCGATGACTCCCGTGGCGGTATCAGAAGGCCGTGAGTATATAAGCCGCGTAATTCAACCGTTCGAATGACTCTTTACAAAGAGTCCGAATTACAAGGCTTGCCTTGTTTTTGTTGTCTACCTTTATTTAGAGACTTAAAGATTTACGCAACATCTGCGTGGGATAATTTTTTAATATAAATACAAAATAACTAATTAATAAAAATAAATAATTAATAAAATATAAATACATCTTTTTGAATAGCAGTATTTTTTATGCATCAAATTTGTAAAAATAAGTTTCATACCAATTATGTATAAATTATACATAGATTATGCCACTCCAATCTTATGCACAATTAATCATCTATGCATAATTTATTTATAGTCTACACTTAATTTTTTTACATGGGGAAATAATGAAGTGTAATCCTTTTTTTAATTTAGTATGTTAAAAATAAAATTTAGACTAAAAATCTTTTTAGTTTAGTCATGTGGGACCCACATGGGTCCCATATGGTTCCCAATGGGATCCTGCAGCAATTTTTCACATGGGTCCCATGTGGGCTCTTTCAGTAGGGCTCTATTATACGAAATAACCGTACTTTTCAGCATATTTCCTGAATTCTAAACTGCCACATATGACAGTTTTGGATTTTCAAAAAATCATATGTCTAATGTACGAAATACCTGAATTTTTCAGCATTTTTGCTGATTCTGAAAAAACCTGACATGATTTGAATATTCTGACTTCAGATTCGGATTCAGCGAGCCAAAAAACATGTAGTAAAGGTGGTCTAGTATCCGACGCACCATCCTTTTTTGTGGCCCTGTGTAATTGTCTGCTCTGATAGATGTAAAAAAACGGCTTTGTAGAAAACTTGAATCTATAAATAAAAATACAAATCATGTTTCGTCATTATTATAAATTATGATGAAACAACATACAAAACGAATATTTCATAAAATAGTGTAAAATTTTAAATAATAAATATAGATATAAATATTAATAAAAAATAAAACTCATTATCATTAATCATATAAATCAATATATTTCCGTAATCATAATTTGATAAAATTAAAAATTTATGTATATAAACGAAGAATTTAATCAAAAGAAGACTATATTCTTGTACTCTTGCATAATAATTAAACGTTTATTAAAAATTATTACATTATTATAAAAAAAATATCAAACTTACCGCTGAATTTTCTATTTTTATTACTAATTATATTTCTGCGTTCTTCAAAAAGCGGGGTCACTTCAAAAAAATAGGTATGAGGTTATGGGAGGTATGGACTGAGGTAGAAAGGCTCTTGCTTGGCCACATAGAATGCAGGAGGATAAACCAAAGTAGATCATATTTCAGAATTGTCAAATATATATCATTAATAAGCTTTGAAATAGCAATTTTTTTATTGTTAACATATACGGTTTATCTGTTAATACTGATAGCGTTGATTTGTAAATATAAACCATGTATTTTTAATACTGCAGTTTGATATTTTTATAATTATGTTGTAATTATAAAAATTGAATTAAAATATTTTTTAGCTTGGTCATGTGGGACCTATATGAATTAAATGCGTCAATTTATTGTCTTTAGATTTAGTTAAAATTAAATAAATTAAGATCGTCCTTTAACGAAGTAGTACAATATTAACTCTTTATACATTAAAAAAACGTAAAATACATTTTTATTTTCTCCAAAAATTTGTAATAAATAAAGTAGAAAACACAGATTTTACTCTTTCACAAAAGAGTAAAACTATCAAATTAATCTTCTGAGCAATAAATATAATTTTACTCTTTATAAAAAGAAAAACATATATTTTAATCTTTAGCAAAAGAGTTTAATCCTTTAAAGGAACAAAATAATGTTTTACTCTCTATAAAGAGGAAAACATAGATTTTAATCTTTAGCAAAAGATTAAAAGTAACAAATTAATCTTTATAAAGTATAAAATGTATATTATAATCTTCTAAATAGGTAAAATCTGCATTTTACTCTTTTATAAAGTAGAAAATTGACGTTTTACACTTAACTCGTCCAATTTTTACTCTTTTGCGTTTAGGGTGTACATGGAACCCACGTGCAGCGATGCCAAAAGGTGGAGAATTCTCCAATGTCTTTCGCAGCTTACGTTGGCAGCAATAGCGTCTATACAAGCAACTTTACGACAGTCCAGAATATGGTTTATTGGTTTTACCAATGACGAAAAGTTGCTTTCGAGTGCTACCGCCAACCTAAAGCTGCGAAAGACATTGGAGAATTCTCCACCTTTTGACATCGATGCCCGCGTGATTCCTAATGGGAACCTGCAGCAATTTCTGACATGGTTTTGATATGGTTCCCACATGACTGACACAAAAGTCCCTCATGGGACCCACATAGAATTTCCACATGCGTCCCATGTGGGTCCCACGTGGGCTTTTTCAGAAGGGTACAGCTGGCTATCCACCTGGAATACCAGCGAGTATTCCAGGTGGATATTTTCAACGGGTCAGACATACATATATTGTGGAAAATGCCTAAGATGCGGATTTTGTATAAACATTTATATAGCTTAAATGTTAGTTCTAATAGAGTTAACAAATTTTACTCTGGCGAAATTATAAGGCTCACCGGAGTAAGTAGCTGTTGTGCCTAAGAATTGCAAATTCCCAAACCCTAATTGAGCAATTTTAAACATTACTCTGAATAATGAGAATTGCGCGAGTTGGCGAGGCGAGAGTAGAAAGTAATTTCATTCCGTAAGATGATTATAACTTTGTTTGCAGTAAACAGTTTTAACAATTATATTTATAATTTTAATCTTGTATTCATAATAATTTATAAGAATTATTCGGTATTTTTTCTATTTAAAAAACATGTGTTTTTAGTATTAATCGGATTTCTATTTTACCGACCGTACATTCTTGTAAATATTACGAATATTTTCGAAAAATTTATGAATTTAATTCTCGGTTATGTCGAGAATTGTATATAAGGTTTTTTCTGCGATACTTTATGTATAATTCAATAAAATTGAAGGTAAAATAATATTTTTAACTTAATAAAAAACAAGTTTTTATAACGAATATGCTATATATATTATTTTGTTTATAATATACTGAGTGTATTATCTCGCGATTTCCACGTGGATATTTTCAACAGGGAGATATCCCGCTGGTTACGCAACTCGTAATTTTATTGCTTGTGTCCATCAGCCGGGTATCCAGACAGATATCTTATATTTTCATTGTCTACTGCAGTGATCAGTTGGAACGCCAGTAAAATATCTAGGAAATTCCAGGAATTATTCAGCTGGTTCCTCAGCTGGATTGGTCTAAAAACACGAGCTGGATATCTAGTTGGAGATCCAGCTGAAGAACCAATTAGATTTTTTAACCGAGATGTGTACAAATTAAATTATTAATAACTCTTTTATAAGAAATATTAGAAAAGAAATTATAATAGTATGTTATGACACAAGGCCAATAAAATAAGAAATGTCTCACTTTATATCAAAACATGTGATCTGTGGCTTACTTTTTTACTGGCCATGGTCTATATATAGGTATTTACTACTTTTCTACGCGACGGACCAGAAAGCAACAACGTCGTTTCGCGCAGCAGCCAGAAAGTTATTCCCTATTGAAAATAAATACGTAAATGTTTACGTAAATTATTTACGTAAATGTTTACGTGCCAAATTCGAACTTTTCGTTACGTAAATCATTTACGTAAACCATTTTCGTAAACCATTTTCGTAAATTAGCAAATTTATTTATTTATATTTATTTTATTTATAATTTATTATTATATTTAAAAAATTAAGTACACATTTTCTGTAACTATAATTTAATTCATAAAATCTTGTATTATTTGTGAAATCGTCATAATAAAAATTCCTATGGATAACTCATAAATGCTACTCTTTTAAATACAATTATAATCAATTATAAATAAACAAATTAAATAAATAAATTTGTTAATTTACGTAAATCATTTAAGTAAATGATTTACGTAACGAAAAGTTCGAATATGGCACGTAAATATTTACGTAAATAAATTACGTATTTATTTTCAATAGGGTAGCGCTTTCCGGCCGGAAGGCAGAAATAATATATATACTATTTTATTGTAATATATTAATAATGCAAAAAACTATACAGCAAGTGTGTATGTAAATCAGGCATAGTGAATAAGTCATTAAGTCAAAGTATAATATTTTTTTATTAGTAAAAAATCGTAGACAAAATGGCAGTTTTAGAAATTTAGTTTATAACAATTTTTTTTCTAATTATAATTTTTCACAAAGTATTAACAAAATTTTGTTACATATAAAAGTAGGAAAGCCGTACAAATTTATTATTTATAAAATTAATGCTTACTATAATACGAATTACACATAAATCAGTAAATAACATTTAGAAAGAGATTATTACAATTAAGTTTTGATTTTTCAATTGGATTTGACAACCAAAACTATAAAGCGTATAGTAATAAAGCTTATTATATATTCATTAAAATATAGATATAAAAATTACGAACATTAAGTTATAATTTAATAACATCCATTCAACGGATTTATAAAAATATAAATATCAAATTTTATAACTGCTGTCTCATAAATTTAAATCAATTTCTTATTCATCATTTTCATCATTTGCTTTAATACTAGCATAATTGTTCAAATTTCTATTAACCCTTAACATTTTAAGAAAACTGCCAAGTACCAAAATAGTTTTTCTATGTCTTTTGAATATTCCAGTATACAATGCTTCCCTAACATCTCGTCGATCACTAACATCTGAATCTATACTTGATACAGATACAATTGACGGTTTTGTAGAAACAGTTTTATGATGAATCTTTGTGTCTTCTGAACTTAAAATTAATCTTTGTTGATTATTAATCATTTTGCAAAGAACATATGTTTTTTGAAATTTAGTAAATTTCAAAGCTAAGTGTAAATGCTATCACATGAAATGTATAAATATTGACTAATGCCTTTAGTTTATATATGATGATCATATAAAGGCACACTAATAACTGCACTATTATATATTATCTAATAGTATTTTCTTAATTGTTACTGTTATTAATAGTCTTTTATGGATGGAAACATGCATGTAAATTATTAATAATAAATATCAATTTATATATTAACTTTACTAAAAAGCATCTTCTTGAATTTGCATATATGATCTTTGTCTTATTTACATAATCAAAAGTTGTTTAGAACACTATATTATCTTGTGTCCTTATTTTCTTGTGATAATTGAGTCAAGGAAATTACATTTTTAATTTGTAATAGTTTTTATGACAAATTTATGAACTTGGTTCTTTGAGTCCCACGTAAAATCAGATTCACTGAAATCAGATTTAAATAGCAGTTTCATTAGTAGAAAAGAAATTAAATATAGTTTTTAAAGTGTAATTTAGAAGCATCCCTAGCAAAAAAAAAATAAGTGAAGAAAACTGAAGAAAACAGTTATTTCTGCAGATAACCACAGAAAAAGGTCTGAATTGAGATAAAGATAAAAGTTATCTGCAGTTCTGATCACAGGTTACGTTTATATTTAGACTTTCTGTCAGCCTAAAGGTTAATAGTACACAATTCACATGAAACATATTTTTGAAAAAAAAAAAAAGAAAACAAAATCTTAAATGAATACATTTATGTATTGTATCAAGATAGATATCTACTGCTTTGTAATATCAATTATATTAATATTTTTTTTCTACGTGTACTTTTTGTTGAACAATCCAAACACGTAGATAGTGCCACTGTGTATACAGGAGGTTTCATGTTATTAAATTGAAAATTTTTGCAAATATTTTATATAAATATTTAGATTGGTAACTTTTATGTAAAATAATATTTGAAAATATATCTTTATTGATAATTAAGTTATTTGAGTCTAAATATATATAAAAAAAACAGTCAATTCAAAATAAGCAACAATATTTTATTAAATATAAGTATTAATTTTATATTTCCAAAAACTAATTGTAATTTATATATAGCTTATATAATGTAATAATTTATACAAAACTCATTATATATGAATATAAAATTAAAGTAAATTAACTGACCCTCAAACCTTTATCATTTATTTGTTAAAATAAACCAAAGTATTTGTCTTGGGAGGATGTTAAAACCAATTCCAATTAATAGATCAGTTATTTATTTTAATTTTTATTAATTACTTTAGTCTTCGTTTTTTAATCATTCTGAACAATAGATTATTATTATGATTTTCAAAAACCTCAAACTATTTAAACATAAAAAAATTAAATATAAAGCATAAATGTGTAATTAACTCCCACAACAGGTAACACCTTCAGATTGTTATTAACTGAAGTTTGTATGCTTTTATATATATATATATATTTTATAATTCTATAATTTATAGAATTCTTATTTTTATATAAGTATCAGTATCCTCATTGTAGCATTAATACGATTTTTATTCTTGAGTATTAGTATTTTTATTTTAAATTTTATAATTATTTTATTAGTTAATAATGTGTAACACTGATACTAACTTATTTTTAATGTAAGAGTATACAAGTATAAACAGTTAAGATTTTACAAGAGTAAGATTTGTGTATAATTCTTGTGGAACGTTTAACAGATAGAAAAATAAGTTTTTATCATAAATAGTGGAAAAAAACAAAATATTAAACAAATGTAATGGTTAAATATTATTATAACTGCTAAAAATAAATGAATAACTAATAAATAATAAGATCAATTTAAGATCTATGGAAAATAGCAAAAGAATATTTTATATTTATTTCTTATTACACCTTTCATTCAAGTATCTGCTATAGGCTTTATTTCCAATGAATTTTAGATATAATATTCATTTTTAGGTGTAAATTATTTGTTTAAAATTTATATAAATGATATTTGTTACAAAATATAAATACAAGGGCGTATGTATTTGGTCTATGTTTACCAAATACCAACTCTGTTTATTTTTAGTAATTTACTGATACAACAAATGTATAGTCGATTTTTAGTGCTCAGGGCCCCTTCTACATATGAATGTTCTGTGTATGCAGTTCGTTGCATTCTACATACCTAGGGTGTGTTCCGATAAAATTTCCAGTAATGTTCCAGCAATTCCTACAGTCTGATATTGATGAAAATTGTTACGTTGGTATTTGCTGACTGGTAGTGCTGAAGGTGCGTTCCGCGTCAGCTGTTTTTTAAAAACATAGTTACATAGTGCATCATTCTTCTCGCGCTGAAGAGTAGTTATGTTCAAGTACGAATTTACAAAAATTATGTATAGTCCAAATGAAAATGTTGTTTTACTAGATTAGTTCTTTTCATCGTCAAGTAGCAGTGAAAGTAGTGAAGATGAAAACGAAATCGCCATTATTATTATGGATAATAACCGTCAACCTAACCAAAGAATACCGCGGGTAGAAAATTTTATCAGTATAGAATTTCAACTTCAACAAGAGAACGAAGTATTTTAAGTTAGTAATATTACAGTCATCACGGATGATTGCAGAATCTTTTTCGAAAAAACAGCTGACGCGGAACAGCAAATACCAACCTAACAATTTTCATTACTTTCAGACTGCAGGATCTACTGGAACATCACTGGAAATTCTATCGGAACACACTCCCGTTACTACCCATTACTACGTACCTGATCTGGGGGTGTATTCTGAAAACTTGTCGCTCCGTTTGTGGACCAGATAGTATGTGGCTGTACTATACTATCTGGTCCACAAACGGAGAGGCAAGCTTACAGAATACACCTCCTGCTTATGCCTAGAATATATACATACGCGTGTTCCAACTTACCTATCCAACCTCTTTCTGCCTGTGTTGCCACGGAATAAAAGTAAAGACGACGGTCTACTTTATTTCGTCGGCTTGGTGGAAAAAGCGGACATCTCGCGGCGGAATTTAAATTATTCTTATTTGAGTAGAGAACCATATATTAGCACTGGCATATCTTCTCTTTTACTTCTTTTTATTACTATTGCACATTTCAATTACATTAACAATGACTAAGCATACTTACGTTGCTATTTATCATAGTAAAAGTGAAATAATTAATTTTATCTTGTTTACTAATTTTGTTTACTAATCATCACAAGTAGCCTTTGACGTTTAATGAAAGATGGAAATAATTTTAAAATACCTCAGATAAATAAGTTTAGGTTAACTTTTTATTAACTAAGTTTGTATAAAAATGGTGATGCTCTTTAGAAATGAATCCACTTTTACAAAGATCCTGGAAATCTTTTACTTTTTTAGGATCTAAAGCTTAAGGGTTCATACCACTTTACACGCTTAAAATTTAAGCTATAATTATAAATTTTTATTATAGTTCCTATATCAGATATCGATATGAATCCTTTTGAATTTAATAATGGCACTCTTAAAGTATACGAAACAATTTTTCTTTTAATTTTACATCGTTTATTTATGTACAATTGTAACAACTGTTGAGTGTCTCAAAAAACGGATGTTGATGGACGGCAAATAAGCACACACTTGCACTGATGGGATCGTTTTAAAATTTTTATACAGTATATGTATTTCTTTCGAAATCCATCAAAACTAAAAAAAAGATTTTTTTAAAGTAATAAAGTGATATGAACCGTTAAAACGTTGCATTTGTTTAAATTTTGATTCGATGGTTTTGCCACTGTCACGGGGTAAATTTTATCACCAAGCAAGTTCACCTGATTGTCGTGGTGGTTCGAACCCGAGTCTTTCAGTTCACCTTTCGTTGACCCGGACACCAGATCAAGTTACAGATGCTACAATATTGTGCAATTGCGACCTTAATCTGGCTAATTACCATGCAACACGCAAGCGGTTGACGTGCGCTTTAATTTCTCTCCAAGGATTCAAATCTGTACCGAATCCCTGCTTTGTGAGCCGGCTACGCAGTTTATCACGATGCATTTATTCTAATACAACGACCGCGGAGGCGGCGGAGAACGGGGAATAGTTAGTTCGCGAAATAATAACTAATCAGATAATATGTTAATAATAGTGAGTGACGTTTATTTGATAAGTTTTTAAATAAAAGATATAATGTAATTCGTAAAGGATGGTTGTTCCTTTCTGACGGTGCGCCAGTACGATGTGTGTAACGCCAGCTGATTTGGAGACTGACGTGACACCTCCTATATTATTTATCGTGTGCGCGAGGCAATATACACCACGTAATGTACACGGTAATAAACTTTCGCGCACTTGCGGTATCTCGCGGCCAGTTTGAATGAGAGCTGTCGTGCACGCTGCACGTCACACACACACACTTAAGCGAGAGAGAGAGAGAGAGAGCAAGAGAGAGAGAAGGTGTTATTTGTACACAAACGTGTACTCGGCGCAATGACTATCGACTTAAGTAGTCCGTTTAAATCGCGGTCAACGGCCTTGACCGTGATAAACTTCTAGACCAGCTCTCTCTCTCTCTTTCTCACTCTCTTTCTCACTCTCTCTCTTTCTCACTCTCTCTCTCTTTCTCTCTCTCTCTCTCTTTCTCACTCTCTCTCTCTCTCTCTTTCTCACTCTCTCTCTTACGCCGGAAAATGTATTTTCTCACTATGAATAACGCGGTTAAAATATCGCAGAACAAATACTCGGCGCGGATAAAGTGTGCACGCTTACATGATTCAATACTCTGTAGCTTTGCGATAATTTTCTGGCTCATCTGGCGTCACATGTTTACCCTCTACGATGAAGGTGATGGCCAGGCGAACTACAGGTGTTTAGCGAGGACGAACATCGGTTTAGGATGTGCGACGGGTAGAACTCGCCTTTCGCACGTACACGGCGACGAAAGAATTTCAACACACTTTATAACACTTTATCGCGAGACTTGTAACACCGGAATTCTAAACAAAAAATACGGAGACTATCAAACACGTGACTGCTAACCGTTATTTATTAGATAAGATGGATGCCGCGCTCTCTCATCCCGGCTTCTTATAATTCTCGTCGATGCAGCTCAAATTCTGTATCGACGCACCATCTCACGCTCGCGATAGGAACTCGCTATCGGCCTCGCGATATCGACGTCGGTACAGCAGGCCGTGGAACTATTTATTTTTATTTGTGATGGTTTAGAATAACCATATTTATAAACAATTTCTTAATTCGCATCAAATTTGATTCCACAGAGCTGAGAAATAGTACCTCACGTTAAGATAGGGAAAAACACGACTGTTAATGAAAGCGAAAAATTAGTGATTGAATATCAATATACTGAAATAGTACATTTCGATACAAGTGTGCGAAACAGGTGATTCTTGCACGGGTATAGCGACAAATTGTGAAGTCGAGTCAAAATACAAGGCTGCTTCTATCCGTTGACCTATATTATAATTAAATCGAAAAGAGGGGGGGGGGCGAGAAGAAGGAGACTTAGAGATGCATTATATATATGATCTGAATAAAGAAAGTAAGTACACAAAAAATCGTGTATTATATTGTTACGAGTAGAAACTTTTGGAGCTCAGGCACCTGGCCGGATGTGAGCTGTATGTCAGCAGTTTGGGGACAGCGAACCCCGAGTCGTAGCTGCAAGTCAGCATTGCGCAAGGTGGAAAACTGCTAGCGCACAGGTATACGCGTGGTGCATGTCAGCAGATCGAAGGACGACGAACCTCGTTTCCCAATCAAGAGGTTATCGATCTACTCCCACCTGCCGATAATTCGGATATCGGGGATAGATATAAATACGAACAAGGCATGCAGGGGAGCAGAGAAGTCCCACAAACGAGTAATAACGGATGAGCGAGGAAGCTCTGCGCGAACGACCCACGAGAGGTGGTACACACGTAACATATTAATTTGGTGCTCAGTGTGGGGTTTTCGTTTGAAATACGATTGTAATTCGGTATATAAATCGCGAAGTACGTGCCATATCCGCAACAATCAGAAAGGAAGGATGAGGATTGCAGTCACAATTCTCTTTATCGTCTGTCTGCAAGGGTAAGAACAATTTTTTTATCCCTACATTTATCCCTCGTGGGTGTTGCGTGGCCAGTAGCTATTCCGAAATATTCTCAATAAAAATTTGGTCACGGCTCGAGCAATATATAATTAATTTAATAGTAAACGATCCCAGAATAAAAGGGAATTTTTTTGGAAAAACTAGAGAAAAGAAAACAAAATGTTCAATTTCAAGAAAAACTCCGCAAAGATCGCAGAGAGCCCTGCCAAAGTCGCGGCAGACGCGTTACAGAACGCTCTCAATACAGCGGCTATCGCTAACACATGTCCACTGTTAAGTCTTGGCGTTCAAGTCAAAGTCCTTACTTATTTACTTGAAATAATATGAGTTCTTTAAGTGAACTC
>JAWWEQ010050518.1:0-11477 GCA_035583055.1 Torymus tubicola
TTCATATAAATTTGAAATTTAGTAATTAAATTTGATAAACAAATTGATGAGGGGTGAGGACGGGGTGGGGAGGGGGTTGGGAGGGGGCTTAGAGACTCTCAAAAACATATAAAGAAAGACATTTTTCCGTTATTTTGAGGGGGGGCTGACGAGTATATATATATATATAGAGAGAGACATTTAAAATCGTAATAGTTATTAAATGCGTATAAAGATACATGGAAATATTTCTAAAAAATTGTTTATCTTTATAGCTGTTGTGAAAGAGAATGCTTGGATTTCATTAAGCAATGAAGATATATGCTCCGTACTAACTGATTTTAAAACAGATGTTATGATAGACTTCGTTTCAAAATATAATTTTGAGAAGAGAAAATTGTTTGATTATGATAAGGTTGAAAATATGGATGTTATTGAGAGTATTGAATCAAGTACATATACAATTGTAGAGAGTGAGATTGATATGAATGCGATACTTCCTAGCAATCCTGAATCTCATAGTACTGGTTTAATACACAAAAATATTAATACCTCCACTGACTTGCCAACTAATCCTACATCATCATCAGAATTAACTCCTACTATACAGTTGACAGGTGATTATGCTAATACATTTTTTTTAAGCGGTTCATTTTATTACAATACATTCTTTTAAATATATTTATTACATTAATAAATTATAAATTTTTAGATGTTTTTCAATTCAAACAGAATGAATTATACCACTTTTTGAATTCGACTTTAGGTGGTCGATTAACTATCAGAATACAAAGTGTGTCGACTATGCTGCATTAAAACACTCAATAATTATGAAATTACTGAATAAAGATTCATTAAATTATAAGTAAGAAGTATTTATCGTTAAAATAAAAAAAAAATTATGTAATGATTCTAGCTTTATGACTGTACATGACTAACCGTTCACAATTCCTTTTAACCTTATTTATTTCATAGTTAGTACTAATTACTATGTCAAATATTATGTTTATTTCCTATTTCTTATTATTATAATCTTTTAGCTTCGTTCGAACGTAGTAAACAACAATTGCATTTTTACATAGACTGTTATTATTTATGAGTTTTTAACAAAAAGTTTCATTTCAGAATAAAAGCAAAGGACTTTTTATTCTATCGAAACCAAATTGTGGAACTCTTCCCTACGGAACTTGGAGATATTTTTTATATTCCTTACTGCTCGTCCAAATTCAAGAGTGCACTTCAAAGCAAGGATCAAGATATACAGGAAGTCAGTGAGGAGAGAAAATTCGAAGAAGAAGAAGAGGAAGTGGATCTCTGTACAATCATTATAGACATTTGAGGACTCAATTACGTAAAGCTGGCATTCTTCAGAAACATAAGAAGAGAAATATAAGCATTGACGATAAAGAGTCAGCTACACAGAAAGTACAAGGTAATATCATTTACGATTTATTATTTTGCTGTAATTATTGTAAAATGTAAGCTAATATTGTCTTATTAAAATAAAAAAACTAAATAATTAATAATAATAATATTAATTAATATAATATTAATAATTATTAATTAATAATTTCTTATTAATAAAATAATCAATAGTCTCAAGGACATATAACTATTAGTGTCATTGTGTTTAATTAGCGAAGCCTGTGCTTTAAAAAGTGATTTAAAGTTTACATGACAATTTTTTATTTTTCAGGTGATCAAAAACTAATGTGTTCAACAGATTCAAACAGGGAAAACTATAAGGCCACTGATATGACAACGAAGTAAGAAATTACTTTTAAGAATCGCAAACAAATTCTTACAAAAAAGGAAAAAGGTGTAAAATGCATATCGTTGAATGAATATTTTGCAAGCTTTCCATGCTTAAGCCTGCCATACGGAATAATATTGGTAACATACATTCATTTTTATAAAATTAAACGTAAGATAAAGTTTTTATGATTTAAAAAATTTTTTATTTGAGTTATCACTTTTATCAATTCTTTATTTTAAACATACTTAATTTTTATAACTCTTGCAGCTCGAATCAGACTTCCAAATCATACTACAATCATATGTAAACATTTGTAAAACAATCATTTACAATAAACTATTATTATTATTATTATTATATGTAAAAAGTAATCTTATAATACAGGAGAATGCACAGAACATAAATACAGCTTTACAAAACTCTTGGCCTGCTTTGGCAATAACTATCATCCAGCTATCAAGAAAATCAAAAGTAGCTGAGATACAAATATTTCTATCAGCGAACGAAAATTTAATCAAAGCAGGTATGGCGTTTATGTATGGCTTTTGCTATTCGTACCTCAGATGTAAAGTACATTTATTCAGAGAATAAGTTTGTTTTGCTTTGACATCTGACTAGAACAATTATATTCCTTTATATATGTATATACTTTGTATACACAAATCTGACGTACAAATAGCAGAAGCGTTTATATATCTACATACACACACGCGCGCGCAAGCTCGCGCGCATGCACCCGTACATGCACGCACACACGTATTTCACAATAAAAAATTCATATAAATTAAAGTTTATATATGGAAATTAGGTACCCATAACAGTCTGTTGGCATTTCTTTTACTGCCTATGCACACTAAACCCGCAAAGACATGGAAAATTAACAATCAGGTCGTTTGTTTCACGAAGGCAAAAATTTCTCAGTGCTTTATTCTCCATGGTGAGGTACTTTGAACAACTTTTTTTATTAAATAATATTCATAACGAAATGGCATGCATGTCTGAAGCTACATTATATGTATTGCAGTTTTGTTAGATAAACTTTAAAATTATTTTTTCTTTTACAGAATGTGATCGACTTAGATTCGAAGAAAAAAGCTCATGAGCGTTGGTTAAAACAAATAGAACGGAGTGATTTCCCATATATAGTCTGTTGCGGGGAACTGAAGGAAGCGGAATTTTTTATAGTTTTAAATAATTATTTTTATAAATATGCCGACATCACAAGTGCGGTAGCAAGTTGTTATAAGTGCTTATGCGCACTTCAAGTTTTGCCATATTTATGCGACTTTATATGGCAATTCATCGAAAAAAGTGTATGAATTTAGCTTTAAGAAATCGAGCGCTAACGTTTCAAAATTTGTTACAGAAATTAACAAGTTATCCGTCACATCTTGATAGCTATATTAAGAAATATTTTATGTAAATTATTTTAATTTTGTATTAGAAAAATGGATTTTTCTGTTCTAATAAATCATTTATTAGGATTTGTCTTGACTCTTTATGGTAGTTTAGATATTTCATGTAAAACTGTTCAAGATATAATAGTTTATATACAAAATTTTTGTACAACAGTATATCTACCGTCAATTCAACGTGATATTTTAACGATTTTAAGGGAGGAAAAGGTCAAAGATTACACTTAAATGCGAATGGAAGAATGTTTTCAAGATCATGCTAAAATATTTGATACTATAAATAGCGAAGCAAAGCGTTTTAACATTTTACGTGATACAAGCCAGACTATGGATACGAAAGAACTCAAAAAAATTCCTGAATGTGCTGGTATTGCTTTATTTTTTCAACGATGACGTGGAAGTATGGAGCGCTTTGGGTAGAAACAAATTCGGTGCAATATATGTAGTCATCGCCTGTTTGCCGCCTAAAATAGCATCAAAACCTAAAGTAGCATTATTTTCTCGTTTCTCTTTTATACGTCGGATAAAAAAGAGAGCGATAATGAACAAGTTTTTAATTCTCTGATTGATGAAGTCCTACAAACAGAAGGTATTTTCATCAAATATGACGAAGTAGAAACCCGCGTAAAATTTCAACCAGTTTTAATTCTAGGTGACAATTTAGAACTTAATGGATGTTACAGATTTGTCGAGTCGTTTACGTCAAACTTTTATTGTAGGATTTGCAAGGCTTCATCTGACCAGTGATCATCTTCAAGAAGATGTATCATTATTAAGGAACAAACTTAATTATGCAATAGATGTTCCAACTGCAGGCGCGAAAAACACGGGAATCAAAGGGGATCAAATCAATCTAAACGATTTTCAAACAGTAGGATACAAAGTTTCAATTTTAGCCTATACAACATGAACAAACCATCCGTTATACGCATGGACCAAACTTCACTAAATTTAAAGTGTTCCGCATCAGGAATGATGAGTTTAGTGACGTTTTTGGGAATAACTATCGGTGACACCATCCTACAATCTGATACACACTGGAATTTGTACAAATATTTATGCGAAATATATGATATTGTTATGTCACCTCGTTTTGTACCTGGGCATACCGAATTATTGAAAGATTCAATAAAAAAATTGAATGAATTATATTTACACATTTATGGACATCTCAAGCCGAAATTTCATAATATGACACACTATCCTAGAATAATATTGAATAACAGCCCCCCAACCAAATTTTGGACTACGCGTTTCGAATCATATCACCAAGGTATAAAATCACGCACATTCATCCAGCAATACCCGAAACCTAATAAAAACCATTGCCATTAAACAATCATTAAGACTTTGCGAAACAGTCGAAAATCTAAAGTTTCCAAAGGAAATTATCTTTGGTAATATAATAAAAAACTTCCAAACGAAAGATTATTTTGACAAAATTGAGATCTATAATATCTCATACGAGATTGGAAGTTTTATTGTTATCAATTTGACAAAATCTGAAAAATAATTTGGAAAAATATTAAGTTTATCTTGCGTTAATAAAGAAATTTATTTTAAAGTGAATTTCTTTTAAGAAATAAGTTATGATGAACACATTCATGCTTATATTATAGTAAACTTAAATGAAAATCGTATAATTAAGTACGAAAACATACCTGTAATCGCGCCACTTATGTCTTATATTGTAGAAAATAATCATTATCTTATTGCAAAATATATCTTATAAATCTAATCTTTATACGTTGTTTATAATAAAAATACGTAATATAATATATAAATTTGATTGAAAAATTATTTTATTTTGTGTACCTGTTTTTACCTGTTTCTCAATATCAAAGAAAATTTATTACGTTTATAATTAACTAATAAAGTATTGTTATCAAAAAATTTGACATTAACAATATTTTGATATTATGAAATAAATGTATCGATGCATATATTTCATTATCTACGTTATGTATATCTCTTATGTTTTCCTACAATTATTTATAAATATTACTGATTTATTACAGTAATGATGTTGAATAAATGTTATCCATTAATCCTATATAACTTTTATTCAATCATTCAAATTTATAATTGTATCAAATTGAGTAGCTGGCATCCATATTTTAAGACAGCTATAATACATTTACCTAGGACAGTAGTCGTCCAGCGTTTTAGTTTTTAAGCGACAGCGCTACGAAAACTCGGAGAGCAGCCGCTCAAATCGCACAGTACTTGCTATGTACAGCAACTGCTCAATACTTTTTTCAGTGTAGACTTTACTTTGTTCGCAAGTTTAAAACGTCGAGTTATTGACTTTTGACCATTGGATATTGACCATTAATTATTGAATATTTACCATTGAAAATTTGCTATTGAATATTTATTATTCAATATTTATTATTGAGTATTTACCATTGAATATTTACCATTTAATATTTACCATTGAATATTTACCATTTATTTTGATTGCTCAATGTTACGTTAGAAAATTTTTGTATTTTTAAACGTTTCAATGTTTTATTTGAATATAACGATAATATAAATTTCCGCGTGAAAGTAGTTAGTTTTATAAATGCAAGAAAGATGCTCGCTAGCCATACTTCAATTTTCAAGGCCATATATGTAGGCACTCTTTTCCTTGAGCGAGCAACGAAATACAACACCCTCTTCAAACATCCGGCGGGGGAGGTGCATCCGGCACACACTGAAGTGCTAACCGCGCGGCGACAATGACCCTTTGCGAAGTTAAGGAGTGACCGGCGCTGCCGCGGCAGAGCAGCATGGCCTGGGCCCACACGAAGCGAGCGCAGTTATCGGCTCTAACCGAATATATAAGTGTGAGAGAGAAAGAGTGTGAATGGAGAGCAGGGCCGAAAGCGCCCGTGCCTGTTCGAAAAAGTATGCCAATTAGTCAGTCTCGAAAATGCTCCTGAAAAAAAAGACAACGATAACAATAAAAGACATCATTAAGCAATATATAACCACGCGGCCCCATTTTATATTCATCCTTTTTATTTTTTTACATAGTCAATTATAAAGTCTTAATTAATTATATAAAACTATGAAATATCTATACACGTAGTCACATACAGTTAAAAACTCAAATACTATTGAGAATTAAAAGAACGGAGACGTTCTTACGAGAATATAATTAACCAGGACCTCCATTACCCATACTCGCATTCATACGAACAACGATCGGAAACACCAAGAAGGCCGGTTATTTGAATTATTTGCCTAAAAAAGGGATTTGGACTTAAATCACCTCTCTAGGCCATTCCTTGATTTCGCTGCCCCCCCCCCCCCCGCTGCCCCTCAGCTGCCACTCAACTGCCCTTCAAAGATGATGTTGTAGGACAGCAAGCTTAATTTTGTTATCATATTGTCTAATGTTCAACAAAGGAAAGGTAAATTCTATATTATAAGTATACAGAGTGTGTCAAAAGTTCCGGGACGGTTGAATAACTTGAAAAATACGCATCACAGAAGAAAATGACCGACACAAAAGTTGTAGTATTTTTCCCCAGCAATCCGGTGGTGACCTTGAATTTGACCTTAATCTTGACCTTCAAACTCATTTCAAGGTCAAGTACATTTTTTCAAATTGGAACTTATATTTTTGACGCCGGAAATGGAAAGACCAAAAAATTTTACGTTCAAATATTACCTTGACCACCTCCTAAGTATGCTTTTGAAGGTCATTTTAGCTCACTTCAAGGTCAAATGTAGTTATGGCATTAAAGTTAACCAACTAAGGCCAGTCAAAGCCAAACCGACCGCTGTCCAGCCATTCAAAGCAAGACTTGCCACTACGCAGCCAGTCTAGGCTACACCCACTACTTTCCAGCCAGTCCAGGCTAGACCCACTACTGTCCAGCCAGTCAAGGAAAAACCTGCCACTGTCCAGCCACTCAAGGCATGGCTCGCCACTGCCCAGCCACTCAAGGTATGGCTCGCCACTGTCCAGCCCGTCAAGGCAAGGCCACCCACTGCCCAGCCAGTCAAGGCATGACCCGCCACTGTCCAGCCAGTCAAGGCATGACCCGCCACTGTCCAGTTAAATTTCCTTCGATAAACCGATTATTCGGTCATTTGGTATTCTAGACCAAACATTCAGCTTCTGAGGATATTGCGTATTATCTTCTCGCATCCAATGTGGATCTTCACCAGCCCAACCCAACCCAACCCAACCCATATTCTGCAGTTATGCCTATTGAGTGAACCATTGAGTTCGAACGTGGCTTCATCAGAAAAAACTATGTTAAAATGAAAGTTTGGATCATTATTAATCCGTGTCATCATATTTTTACAAAATTGAACTCGACGATCGAAGTCGTCTTCGTTTAATTCATGTACAAACGTTACTTTGTAGAGATGAAATTCATTTTTATTGAATATTCTATGAACAGATTTCATACTTAAGTTATGCTCTTGAGCGACTTTACGAAGAGAACTATGAGGATCTTCTCGAAAAGATAGTAAAATATTCAATGAATTTTCATCAGCTGTAGCGGCAATTGGTCTTCCTGTTCGTGGTTTATCTTTAACGCTGCCAGTATTTTCAAAACATTTTACCGTACGTTCAGAAGTTGATTTTGATATTGGGGTTAATCCATTTCTGAAAGTGTAATTATATGGATCTTTTACCTGCATAAAAGATCGCTTGGCCTCTCCCCAACCTCACATCATTAATAGTGATATTCTTTCTCTCTAAGAGAGTAGTTGCATTATGATTTATAAGTAGAGATTGCTCTCGATGTACTTTTAACCACAAGGGATGTTTCCAAGTATCCTAAAAAGAACTGTTGAAGAAAAAATCATTGCAGCTGATGTAATGGCCCGCTAATTATGTATACTAGAAAGAATGTTAAAGTACAAATCGGCAATAATAATTAATGCACCGTAGCTAATAAAAAGAATTAAAGAAGAATCTATTTCTGTTGACAATGTATCTCACAATAGGAGACGTTGAATGAGTTGTTATAGGCAAAAGTAATTATTTTCAAATTGTTTAAAAGTAACGAGTGAACAAGATGAAAACTAGTTAGATGGGATACATACGATGAGACGTAATCAATGAAGGTAAGAAAAGATTAAAGAATAATTCCAATATGTCCTAAATGATCAAAAGTGGTCGCAGGTGGTCACATGTGGTCACAAATAGTGACAGGTAGACAAAATTGATTGCAGAGTAACAAGCCTTGTCTTAATTGATAAGGCTTTAATGCCATAACTGTATTTGACCTTGCAATAACCTTCAAAAATATACTAGCAGGTCTTGCCTTGACTGGCTGGACAGTGGCAGGTCCTGCCTTGACTGGTTGGACAGTGGATGGTCTTGCCTTGACTGGCTGGACCGTGGCAGGTCTTGCTTTGTCTGGCTGGACAGTGGCAGGTCTTGCCTTGACTGGCTGGACAGTGGCGGGTCTTGCCTAATGAGCTAAAATGACCTTCAAAAACATACTTAGTAGGTGGTCAAGGTCATATTTGAAGGTAAAATTTTCTGCTCCTTTCATTTCTGGCGCAAAAATATAGGTTCCCATTTGAAAAAATGTACTTGACCTTGAAGGTCATGATCAAGGTCAAATTGAAGGTCATCACCGGATTGTTGGGGAAAAATCCTACAACTTTTGTTTTGGTCATTTTCTGCTGTGATGCTTATTTTTCAAGTTATCCAGCCGTCCCGGAACTTTTGACACTTAAGTTCGCTGAAACTTCCTCAATTTTTAAGGTACGTCGCTGAAAGCAGACCAAGTTTTTACTATGTTCTTTTAATTTTTTCATCCAAAATTTCTTTCCCAACAATATTCATAATTTCCTCGTTATTGTCTGAATCATTTTGAATAATATATCATTTTGATTCCTACATCTAGATAGTGCAATATATAATTGTCCGTGTGAAAACAATGGTTTTCTGAAATAAATACCTAAAGCATCAAAACTTCGTCCTTGTGATTTATTTATTGTCATAGCAAAAGCTAAGACGATAGGAAATGCTTTGCGCACGCACCGATCTGAGTATGTAAATCTATTGCTTTGCGCACTGAAAACAAGCATGAGAAGCTGTGTTTTGCGCACACTGTTTTAAAAAACATTTTTTATATAATATACCTGTATTATAAATGTTTCTGAAACTAAAATTAAATCTTCCAGTTCCATTCTTTTTTCATGTAAAATTTTGATACAATCAAAGTGTGTGTGTGTGCACATATCTGTATGTTTAGTTGCATATAGTAATAACCAGTATATCCATAACATTAATTGTGGAATTATAATAAAATACATATACAATAAAATTTTTTCAACTATCGTATAACTTTAGATTTATCCCCATAAGTATATATATTTACCTTTCTAGGACGGTCTTTGGAGCGGGCACGTGCGATCCTCAGTTGCAACCAGGCCTATTGTGCTGTATTGCATCCCCTTTACAAAATAGAACCTAATCGGGAAAGTGTGAAAGTATATAAATGAGGCTTATTAATTTGATGAGTGCTTATGCGGTAACAATTATCGAGTAACATTCTATAGCCCCTACAGCGGTTATATTCAAGCATAGCGTACTTAGTCGATTAATTCTGTGAAGCCCCCCTTCCTTTTTTTTTTCAATAATATTATACTAAATATTCTACCTTTTGACGGTATCCCTTTGTGATAATAATAATCTAACATCATAAATACTTCCCTAAAACACATAAATAATTAAAGTCATTACAATAAGAACAGTCTTGAATTATAAAAGAGTCAGATATATACGCATGTATAGATATATATATATATATATATATTTTTTTTTTTTTTTATGGACAATATCTATTTTTCTCTTATAAAACAGGATTAATAGCCCCACAAATATTTAACCATCCAAACCATTTTGAATTTAATGTAACAAACAATTAACGGCCGCAGGCGAATATCTCCATGATAAAGTAATTCATAACCTTGTATAGGATAATTTCATAAACTTTTATATAAATTGAAGTTGAAGAAAATCAGTTTTGTACAACATAAGTTAAATTTGTAACGCGTCTATTCCCCCACCAACATTTATGTCAATTATATACAATCTTGCGCACTTCCGACTTTTACTATATTTCTGCTGAGAGACCACATACTGCACGCGCGCGTGTAGCAGCATTGCAACAGAATTGCAAATGGCAGATTTGCATGCGGCACTTTGCCGCAGAATTGCGTCAGAATTGGAGCAACTAGAGTGCAGTTGGAGAGACCACATACTGCACGCGCGAGTGCAGCAGCATTGCAGCAAAATTGCAAATGGTAAGCTTGCATCAGGCACCTTGTAGCAGAATTGCGTCGGACTTGGGGCAGCTAAAGGGCGTGTCTTTAATTTGTTACTTTAGTACATATTTTTAAGTATACTTATAGTAAGCACAAACAGTAAACTTTTATTTACTCAGAACCAAAATAAAAGAATAGTTATTTAAAAAGCTATAAATTAGAAAACTAAAAATTAAAAATTGAAAATTAACGTCAGGTTATAACGTCGCTTCTTCATTATAAAACTGCTCCATTTCTTCTTCATAGCTTTTTTTGCCATCCTCATGTCGTTTTTTACTTTCTACAAGTCACCGCTCCTTGTCACGGTGTCGCTGCTTTGCTGCTCGAAGAGCGTTTTGCATCGCTTGATCGAAAAAGCTGACGTATTGCCGCTGAAACAAATATTATATTTTTTAATATTATCCTACATGAATATTCATAAAAAACTCTCCTATGCTCTCTTTCATAATAATAAGAGGTTACTGGTGTATTGCAAAATAAAAATATGAATTTTATATCAGAATATTACATTGTATTATCTAATGTGTCTTCATTCGACATTCGTTCTTTAAGAAGACTAGCCCACACTAACCCAAAACTGCAACGAAAACGTTGAAGCTCGCATTTGGTACATACTAGTCTTCGTCGAAAATAATGAAATTAACTAGTGTTCATCGGAACCTGAATCGTGCTAGTTTTCGTAAAGGACGTCGTTAATATATATGTAATTTATATACTTAATATATTACTTACAATATATAACTTCGCTGAGCTGAGATTTATATATAGATTTTTTTGCATTTTCGGCATCATTTTTCTCACCACGAAACCAAATAAAATTCGTTACGATGTCATCATGTATAGAATCTTTTAAAAATTGCCTCGTAGAACTATGGAGATCTGATCCCCCCAAGGCATGAAGTAATTTGTCTGTAAAAAAAATTGTTAATCCTCTAGATATATATATACAAATATTACAAACCTACGCGGAGAAAAATTACCTAAGAATATTTAGTACAATATCTACTAAAAATTGGTAGAGTGGTATGGAAATG
>JAWWEQ010050519.1:0-11475 GCA_035583055.1 Torymus tubicola
GTAAAATAGGCTCTCTATTACAGATAAATTCACTAAAATATAGAATCATTAAAATTATTTAATATACAATAAAAAAAGAATATTGAATTGTTATATTATCAAGTGCTTACTACTGTTATAAATGTTATAAATTAAATATATTAATGCAAAGTGTTAGGCAAAGGTAATACACGGCCTTTACAAGCCTAACCTCGAATGGATGAGTTGGAAGTATGAACCATGTCTGGAATTCCAACGTGGTCATACAAATTTTGTGTGAATGAATGATGAATGGTTGGAAGTTATTACTGTTGATACAGTAAAACTAGCCAGCATTGTTACTCTGGACCTGCAAACAGGAAATCTTATTTTCCTCTGCAGGATTTGCGGCGTTATATTGTAAAATTATGAATTATAATTATACTTTGTATAGATCGACAAATGTTATTTTGTATGTAACTCTGGAAATAAATAAATAAATAAATAAATAGATACATATTTTTCAATATAAGTTTCATGATTATACATTATAATTTTTATTGTCAAAATTAATCATTTCTTTTTTTCTTATTGTAATCGCGTTATATTATATTAACAGCACGCTTTTTCATATAATATTATGGGTATTGCCGACGGTTTTAACGATACTAATTTCAAACGTAACTATTATTAATTTATGATTAAATTTAGCAAATCTATCAAACTGAAATCGGATAAATCCCAATAATGTCATCATTACGGCCCACTATAATTTATTTTGAAAAAAAATGGACAAAATTAAGCAGCACCCGCCTAGTTAAGATAAAGTGATGATTCACGCGAAATTTTAAAGGTTAAGTATTGACGAATCAAGGACAAGTATTGAAAAAGCCCGAAAAAATCACCAGCCTCCTGAAAAATCGCGCTAAAAAGGGAGTTATTCAAAATTTTTTCACTTTTTGCATATTTTCGGTATTAAAAAATCAACCTTGGCTAACTTTCGAAAATGATAACTAAAATAGAGTGAAAGATTTGCTACATAAAATCGTTACATCTTAGTAAGGTGCTTAGAGCCTCTTTAAAAAACCAAATTGTCCGTTTCTCACTCTATTTTAGTTATCATTTTCGAAAGTGAGCCACGCTTGATTTTTTAGTACCGAAAATATATAAAAAGTGAACAAATTTTGAATAACTCCCTTTTTAGCGCGATTTTTCAGGTGGGTCGGGAATATTTTAGGGCTTTTTCAATATTTTTCCTTGATACGTCATCACTTGACCTTTAAAATTCCGTGTGAAACGTCGCTTTATCTTAACTGGGCGAGGTGCTGCTTAATTTTGTCCATTTTTTTTTCAAAATAAATTATGGTGCATCGTGACGGGCCACTCTGAATTGGGTAAGTGACCCATGGTGAACCTATCCACCAGAGGTTATCTTCCGCTAGTTGCTTAGGTGTGAGTCCTCGTGTTGAACACTCTACTGGATTGTGTGAGGACCTTACGTGGTGCCAGCTGGCCTAAGGAAATGAGGGGGTTATCTCACTCAAAACAACTCTCGAGTCCGTCCAGAAGTGGATGTAGTCCGGCTGGTGTTGTATTTTAGGTAACAAGTGTTTAGCCAGTCTTACTAGTAGCGTTGTCCTGCAAAACTCTAAGCGTGGTAAGGTCTCTACTTTAGTAGGAGCCACCTTAGGTTTTTGCCATAAGCAGTGCCGCGCTTTGTCCCGGAACCACTGCGCAGACAGCCGCGGCGTACGCTCTTTTGGGGGCGTCGAAGAATCCATGGAAGTGCCAGGAGCCTTTCTCTGTGCCGCCCAACCGCACTAGTACTCTCAGATGTAAAATCCAGTAGAAGGGTGGCGTCGTTTGCAGCCCACTTCCCTAAGTTCATTCCTGTTGAGGCGAGCAACTGGATTAATTGGTTTCGTCGTTGAGCGGCTGAATCAAGGTCATCTGCACCACCAAAAATATCATCCACGTAAATTTGATGACGCAGTATTGACGCCGTCTCTGGTTGGGTGTCTTGGCCGTCGTCTGCCAGTAATTGAAGCATTCTCAGTGCCAGGAAGGGCGCCAGAGCTGTGCCGTAGGTGACGGTGAGCGCTCTGTAGTCTTGAACTGGTTGGTAGAAGTTGGCCGCCATGCCATTCGTTGCTAATCCACGTTTTCTTCGTGAATGAGTATGTGTCTGAACATCTTAATTACGTCTGTAACAAAGACACATTTTAGAAAGCTCCAGCGTGTTAGCACAGATGTGATTTCCTTTTGGAGTTTCGAGCCGGGCAGTACTGCATCATTCAGCGAGAATCGATTAGCTGCTTGCTGCGATGCATTGAATACAACAGGGTTTTTCTGAGGATTTTCTCGTTTAAATACGGCATGGTGAGGGAGATAATAATTTCCATGAGAAATTTGTGAAGAGGTAACACTCTTCATGTAATCCAATTCCAGGTATTCGTGCATAAACACATGATACAAATCAGCAAGTAGTGGATTTTTTAATAGCCGTTTTTCCTAATATATCAGGAATGATGAATGCCGGTTTTTTTTTTAAAGGACAGTCAGACAACGAATCTACCGTCTACTTTACGATTGGTGGTTTCCACGAAGTACTTCGCAGTACTGCTCCTCTGGAGTGAGAAGCTTATGTTGCGGAAGATCTTCTATCTCCCAAAATTTTTTGACGAGCTAAGTAAGAGAGGTCTCAGTATGGTAATATTCTAACCAATGAATGATGGCATGCACATTCCGTTTGGGATTCCATTGGCGATTAATCGCCACTTTTTCATGCGTATTATTACTATATATATTGTTTACCTGAAACCCTTATGATTTTATTACCCTGGGAGTTAGCTAAAGTAACTTGAGCAGTGGCTAAAAGTACGGTTTTGGCCATTGAGGCATTATGATATTATCTGACTCGAAAAATGAACTGAAGATGTGTTACCGATATCAGGCTTTATGAATGTAGATAAAGTATCGCCCGCAATGACATCAATTTGTTGGTTTATGCGCTCGTAATGAAGTTTTGTGTGATTCTTATAATTTTGTATAAATTGCGTATATATGCGTATGTATTATAAATACATGCGTATAATTTTGTATAAAAGTAAGGCTGTGAAATGGAGTCTACGAGAGTCCAAGCGAAGCCAACCGAGGCGCCTCCAGTAGGGGGTGATGTGTTCGTCCTTTCTGTCCCCAAAGATATATCTTACTCCAATATTACTTAATCGGTCTAGTCTCGTCCGTTGCTCGTTCGTTGCGTCTAAGTACACCACCGTACAGTAGTCCAGGTGAGGTTGTATAAGGGTTTCGACTAATCTTTTGCGGAGTGTCTCGGTGGTACACGGCCGAATAAACCGCAGGCTGTAGAGAGCCTTATTTACTTTTTTCGTAACCTGGTCAATATGCGGTTTCCATGTTAGTTTGCTATCCAGGGTAACACCGAGACTACTAAACGGGATGAGAACCCCATTCTCCATCTCAATGCCTGACAAACCCAATGAATTGATATCTTTGATCCAAATACAATAGCCTTTGTTTTGCCAGCATTGAGATGCAGGCCTGAGTTCCCTGCCCATTCAGACACCATTTGTGCCGCGTCAGATAGTCGTGCCATACCCTCCAAAATTTTATTCTTGGTGGTGTGTAGATAAATTTGGAGGTCGTCTGCAAATACGTTTGATTGTGTGTCTGTCAAATATGTCTCGTAAGTCATTAACGTATAGGCAGAAGAGTAGGGGGCCCAGAACAGAACCCTGTGGGACACCCAAATTGGTTTCAAGCCAGTCAGAATTACCATTTTTGCTGGTAATAACCATCTGAGAACGACCTTGTAGGTATGACTTGACCCACAAGAGAGTCGACTGGGAGAATCCCAGCTGACGGAGCTTTCGTAGTAGCTTGGATGGTGACACGGTATCAAAGGCCTTAGTAAAATCAAATAATAATAGGAGTGTTATTTTCCTTTTATCAATAGCCATACGTATGTCGTCAGTTAGTTTCAATAATGCTGTCTGGGTACTGTGGTGTCTTCGAAATCCGACCTGGAGGAGGTCAAGTAGATTATTGTTATTTAAATACTCCGTGATTTGGTCATGGGCAATCTTTTCAAGGATCTTGGAGAGGAAACAGAGTAGCGCTATTGGACGAAAGTCCGAGACAGTTGATGGATTTATCTCATTCTTAAGCGCAATTATCTGTGCCTGCTTCCAAGTACTCGGAAAGATCCCCTGAGCGAAAGAGGAGTTGAAAATATTTGTTATATACTCGCCAATAATGGGTAAGGCTTTGACTACAACACTTTGAGGAACTCCGTCCTCCCCCTTTGCTTGCGAGGTGAAGTGAGAGATCGCAAGAATGACCTCTGTCAAGTTAACGGGTTTAAATGAAAAACCTTTCTCGCTTGCAGTTAAAATAATATCCATTGCATCTTCTGTGTTTTCAAAAGGGGACATGGAAATCCCCGCAAAGTGTGTGTTCAACTCTTCCAGCAAGAAACCATTATGGTCCTCCTCGTTTCACTTTTGCAGGAGGCCGACATTCCGCATTTCCTTCCAGATATTCTTGTTAGCGTCTAGAGCGTCTGCGAGATGTCTGTGAAGGAAGGAATTACGCTCTAGAGTAATGCGCATGTCTACCTCACTGCTGAGCCGCAGAAACTCACCAAGCAGTTCTGCACGTCCCGTACGCTTATAGCGTCTATGGGTAGCATTACGCCTATCTATGAGTTCCCTCAGCTCAGGACCAAGCCAAGGAGCATAATTCTTTGTAACTTTTATAGTTTTTAAAGGAGCAATTTGCTCAATACACAAATTTAAGTTAGAGTTTAGGGTGTTTAAGGCTCCCTCCAAACCAGATTCCACAGAACTCATGCCTGCCCAGTCACAGCTGGCCAGAAAATCATTAAGTGTGTTAGGGCAAATACTCTTGAAATTTCTGTAAGAGAATGAATCTTTTAGAGGTACTGGCACTACTTGCTTTACCGTAACATCAATAATAGCGTGTTTACCGAAACTGGGCAAGCTTTCGTTCTTGAAGTCAAGTATTTCGTCATTTTATCCATATTATTTGGTAAATTAGGGCTCGGCAGATGTTGAATTGGAATGTTAATAGCCTGTAAATCAGCAGCAGATACGAAGGCGTGCGCACGCTCACCCCCCTTGCACCTGACCAGGAATCTACCACCCGCATGCCAAACGTATTTAAATCCCAGCTCCTGGTCAATGGGCCTCAGACTTTTGAAGGCTTGTAATTTCTCCGGTGGCAGAAACTCGTTAATAAAAATTTTCCTATTTGTCATGCAGGCAGCAGAAACCTGTGCGAACAGATTGGGGTTAATGTTGTTAGTTGAAAAGTAGTTGTTGACAAGCGCACGCTTGGCCCATGTGATATCCCTGACCAGGCTCGCCCTGCTGAGCCTCGCTACGCAGGAGGATAGTGCGCCTGAGCGAGAGGCCAAGCCCTCGTCTGCCATGCCACCATTTCTCTCGAACGGGTCCCGCCACCGCAGCACGCGAGTATCGCAAACACTTTCCTTTTTAATAGAAGGAAGAATGGTTCCCAGTACCGCAAAGGCAGTAGCACTCAGCTCCTCAGCCGATGGTTCGTAATCATGCTATTATCACTTCGCAGCACTCAGAACCATCCGATCGAGAACCCACGGCAGCAGCCCCCAGGCCCGTTCGACAGAGTTGGGATGAAAACAGATTACCATCGGCAGATTCTCAGCTGCCTGGTCGAGACTTCGCCACCGACAGCACACCTATTCTCCATGACTCACAGCAAGCAGTAAACCAAAACAAAGCACTCGGTCCCCTCTGTTGTTGTTGTGTTTGATAATATTCTGTCTGCTAACGGTTACTCGCAAGATTTGAAAATTAGTGCTGTATGATGATGATTTGTGCTGTATGATCAACTGCCGCTGCGCAAGCCGTGCACTGGCTAGCAGTATGGTGAACTGCAGTGAAGAACTGAGGTGTAGTTAGCGATGTTAAGCGCAAGGCGAAGATCTCACCGACAGCGAAAGGTGCAGAAACAGAATCTACTCGTTGTTGGACTGCCGATCTTAGAGGTTAGGGCAAGTGTCGTCTATAGAAAAGTAACTCGTGGCTCATAGAACACCATGTAAAACATGAGCCCTTAGGCGGAGAGCTTGAGAGCCGGTGGAGCCACCCTCCTGTTAACAAAACACCGCCCAGAGAGAGAGAGAGAGAGAGAGAGAGAGAGAGAGAATGAATATAATAATCGCTTATTTCTAACTAAGGACACAAGATCCTTATTAGCCAGCGCCAAAAATTTACATATAGTGTAAGTACAAATTAATCAGTGGCAGAGAGTTATTCGTCCTTTTAGTCACAAAAAAACGTATTTATAAGGTAATAACAATAACAATAACAATAAATAGTAACAGTAAATGTACAAGGTATAAAAATAACAATAAAAAGTTTAGAGTTAAAAACATCAATAAAAATAACAGCATTAAAAATGGTAATAACAAAAATTAAAATAACATTATATTAAAACGTTGTTAGCGGATATTCGTACAGCTTAGTTTTAAAAATGAGTCTATTGTACAAAGATCTTAAGTCCTCCGGTAAATCGTTCCACGCATAACAGATACCGATTCGAAACGAGTGGCGAAAGTATTCCAGGAAAAAACTCGGTATCTCCAGCTGAAGACGCATGAATCTGCGTGATCCTATCCGCACTTCTTGCGTTTTGCACGGATTTATTTTCAGACCGTTCCTAGCGGCCCATTGGGAGATATTTGACAGATCTTTATTTACTTTGCTGATGGCGTCGTCCGCATCTGCTAGTTTGCAGCTTAGATAAATAATAAAATCATCAGCGGAGAGCTGATAGGTATAGTGCTTTAGCGCCCGTGGCATGTTGTTGATGTAAAGGGATAAGAATAGCGGCCCCGACAAGCTGCCCTGGGGAACACCAGCGATTCTGAGTAGAGACGAGAACCGAAAGATCTAAACAATCTATGTTGATGAGATCGAAGGCTCACGTTTGGTCGATGTCAATAGCAAGAGTTATATATCCGTCGTCAATAACCTCATATCGTCGACTACTGCAATATGAGTGCTGAACCCTTGTCGAAAACCCGATTTTAAGTCATCAAGAAGATTAAATTTATTGACGAAATCGGAAATTTCATAGAGGGCGACTGATTCAAGAACTTCAGAAGAAGCGTTAAGTATGCTGATGGGTCTGAAGTCTGATAAAATCGACGCTGAATTGGTCTTAGGTAAAGGCCAACCCGTAGCCAGCTTCCATCCTTTGGAAAATAGCGATGCACAATGAGGTCTGGAAGATATACACGAGCGGTTCCATAATGATGGGGGTGCATTCCCTGAGATGTCAGAGAGAGTTCATCGGGTCTCTAGGCGTTAGAGCGACGTGTTGCAAGGGCTTCAAGAACGTCGGCAGACTCAACCTGTTTGAAGTCAAAGTGGCAGTTATTATTGCTGTTTGTTGGCGGGGCATACACCAACGCTGGAGGTCAAATGTTACCCACGAAATTGGTGTTGAAGGCATCTGGTTCAGCGGGAAATTGTACCTTTGGTTGACTCTTAGCCAGGTCGATTTGGCTGACTACTTTCCACACTCTGAGGTATTTTGGCAGCTACGAAGTTTCTCGTTAAAGAAGTTATATCTCATCGTCTTGATGGTCGTTTTGACAGAGTAGCGAAGATATTTATATTTCGCAAGCGTAAGTGCTCCCCGTCTTCGTTTGTCCGTCAGGCCTTATTACTGGATGATATAAGATTTTTAATATCCTTTGTCAACCAGAGAGAGGGGGCCGTCGAGGAGTAAAAGATCGATATAGCGCATGGTCATCATATGCTTTCAACATCGCATCCGTAAAAAACTTCACTTTGAAGTCAACGTCGCTAGATGCGTGATGTTCAAGACAGTTTACTCGCGCAAGATCAGAGAATAAATCGCTGAGACAGAAATTTTTATCACTCCTCCGTGTGATGAGAGGGCGATCACAGCTTAGTACTGAGAACTTTAGAGCAGCGAAGGTTACCTCATGCCTATTAAAGTCTCTCACGATGCACGTAAAATCATAAACGCCGCGACCATGTTACGCCATATGGCTCTCAGCCGCAAGTCGCCGCGACTACTTTGTTGACACACTAGCGTACCGAATTATCTCGTTTGGTCACCCAACTCAGATATTTTGGCTCGCGATTTCACCGTAATAAACGCCGATATTCATATTAGGTCATCGTCTAGGTTGTTGCCCTCTATGGCTCTGTATTATCCGCCACCTCGCACTGAAGCGTTAAACAGTTCACTTACCTACACTGCCACCAAATTGCTAAACACGGTTCCCGAATTAATTTGTAGCGCTAATAGAATCAACTCGTTCAGAAGTACTTTGTACCAATTTTTGTTAAAACGTGATAGGTCGGAGTCGCAAAGTAAGTGAACTTGTACCGAAACGTTGTGCACCTGCGTTTTTATCACTAGCGTATATTCTTAAGGTTAATCATTAATGTTAATACTTATTATTAATTAATAGTAATTTAATCTGATTTAATTTAATTTAATGTAAATAGTCAATACAGCTATTTGCTTTACTGTTACATTTGTATGCGTTTTGCGTGCTTAAACTTAAATTTAACTGTCATACATCTTTGTATTTCTACCACACTGTATTTCTTATCTTTCTAGAAACTTCCATGCATGCGCCGATGTCTAACAACCGTTAAATCGCTCGAATTCTGTATAAACATTCAATACCTCTAAAGATATGCAAATGTACTTCTACTACATATATAATTATTGTTAATATTATTACTGTATTATTACTTTGGGCCAGTTGGGGTTCTACCCCATGGCTAAATAAAAATTACTCTACTCTCTCTCTCTCGCTCTTTCTCTCTCTTCTCTCTCACTCTCTCTCTCTCTTTCCGCAGCGCTTATATTCACCCGACTAAAAGAAAATAAGACGGGAAAGCTCCGCGCACGTGTGCTCTTGTGAGTTGTGCACCGCTCTTTTTCAACTGCCGATCTCCCGCGCACGCGCCGACGCGAAAAGACAACGGCTTGCCAGGACGCTGAAACGGTTGCTTTCTCGAAGGTACGGCCGTTCCGCCATCCCGCGATCGCCCGCCGCGTGCTGCCGCCACGCGCTTCGTTCACGACTCTGAAATGCACGCGCGAGACTTCCTCGTCGCTTCTCGCACTCTCCACTCTCCTGATGGCAAGGGTTTAACGCGGCAAAGGGGAAAATGAGAGGGAAATACCATAGTACAATTGTCACGAACATTTTATGATATTTGTGATATATTCATGTTAAATATGACAAAGCTTTAGTAGTAGTGTGAAAGCAGTACAATTGTTCATTGAAATTCAAACTAGATTAACTATTTTTTAACATATTGTATAAAATTCTATTTTGCGATCCAAAATATGTTTTTAAAATATAATATTCCTATAATAGTATGCAAAACGATACTTTCTCACTCATTCAGTTTCACAAAATTGAACTCTGCTCAACTTGTTAACAAAAATTGTGTACAGAACATACTTCTCAAGATTATAAGAGTTATGAGCGTGTTAAAAAAAAATTACGTTTTTGTTAATAACAAAGTAACCGTGATAGCTATAAATTTTTTTTTTAGAAAATATATGTAGAATAATACTCTTTCGAGAGCTACTCATCTAATTCAGATACATAAAGCCGCTTTGGAGAAATAACGATTTAAAAAAAAGGCTAAAAAAATTTTAATCTCAAATATCTCTGAAATTAATGGAATATTAATTTTGTCTAATGAAATCAGCCCAGAGATAGCCTTAATCTACCTCGACAAGGAATTTTGAAGCGATTAAGGCAATTTAACTCCCCTGATCTCGGGCCATACAAAACTCTTTTTTTTATTTTTCAATTTTTACGTTTTGGTCATTAACAAAATAACCATGATAGCTAGAACATTTTTTTCTTCCGGAAATATAGGTATTTCAATTTTCTTTCGAGTGCTATCCATCTGATTCAAATAAATATAACAGTTATCGAGAAATTACGATTTGAAAAAATGGTTAAAAAATTGTAACCTCAAATATCTCTAATATTTATGGACCAATCATTTTTGCCCAAAGAGCTTGACCGAAAACTATCTAAAATCTACCTTTGATGGCAAGAGGCAACAAAAGAGAGCGAGAAGGACTGTGTGATGGCGAGAGACCGTGAGAAAGAGTGAGAGGAGCCGAGTGATAGCGAGAGAGCACAACAGGAACTGTGATGACCAGACTGCGGACTTTTATAAAAAAATCATAATCATTTACAAAATGAAAAAATAATTATACAAAAAATATGCAGTAAAAAACAATATGCATTAGTTATGAAACGATACCATGTATGGTAATTTAAATGGCAATAAATAACAAGATTTTTTTCAAGATTAACTAGGGTTAAATTATGTCTTTTCTCTGATAGAATTAATTTGTAAGCAGAGAATGACCACGATGTGATGGGAGCGTATTTATATTTACTCCATAAAGAAGACATAATTTCTTCAGGCATTCACAATTAGTAGTATTCTTTAATACATCGCACATTTTAAATATTTCCTTTGCTCCACGATTTCTGTCTAAAACTAGCAGTATTTTTTCGGAAAATAGTTGCCCGCAGTTTCCTGGAATTGCTTAGAGATCTTTAATACATGTTTGTACTATTTTAAGTGACTCAGTTAAAAGTAATCCCGATGATTGCAATTTTGTCATTATTATTGGCAGCTTTTTAAAGTAAGTGTGAATGTATCATAAATCATTAACAAGTGGATTATGAAGCACATCCTTTGCTGAAGCAATTGATGCATAATTCTCTGAATTGAAAGACTCAACGACTTCTTTTATATCAGAAAAATTATCTTCGTAAAAAAGCGCAGCTGCAATCCACGTACCCCACCTTGTCAAGATTGGTTCAGGCGGCAATGGAATATTGACTAATTTTTCTGGATACTTTCCGATACGGAAGTGGTATTATGCAAGGTAGTGTGTTCCAAAGGTAAGAGGAACTAACATGGAAGAAATTTTTCAACATCTCAGAACTAAACAGAAAGCTAAAAAAGTAGGACGGAGTCGCAGTATTAAGCAGCTTGCGCAGTAAGTTAGCGGCAAAGTACTGTCTACGGGTAAAGGTTGTTAACCAACCTAGTTCTCGCCTGTGAGGAGTAATGTACTCCCACATTTGTATCCCAAAAATGAAGCGAATAAAAGTGTTGATGAGCTTCTGAAGGTTATAATCCAACTCAGAAGAGAGATTACAGTATACTAGGCAGCAGTAGAGAGTGCGAAAGAGAATGAGAAAGTGCGACAGCTTGAGTCCGTACGTGCTGATACAGAACAATGATAAGCCACATCTTTTCTTGTAAAATTAATAGAAAATTATTTACTATATTAACTAAGAATAATTATTTATGTCGCAGTTCTTGGCTCAGTCGGTTAAGGCGTCGGTTTGTTTACATACAGTAAACGCCGCACTTAGCTTTCCAAGACAAG
>JAWWEQ010050520.1:0-11475 GCA_035583055.1 Torymus tubicola
TGATACTCTGTAGTAATCGACAAATGTTTTATGGCAATGTTTATGTATAACTACGCTATGTAACTCTGGATAAATAAATAAATAAATAAATAAATTAATAGATAAATATACAGAACAGAGTTTTTCATCTCCTTTAAGCCTTTACGAATGTAAAAAAAAATATTTCCAAGACCGATTCAAGGGATTATTTTTTTGGTGACAGCTTTAAGTCAACCTCGAATTGAAAAAAATGATAAAAATTTGACGTTTTTTTCTGAGTAACGAAGCTCGACAAAGAAATTTAATTTGTAAGGCACATCTACAGAACAAAGTTTTTCTTCTTCTTTAAGCCTTTATACGAATGTAAAAAAAATATTTCCGATTTAAATCTAAAATCTGCTCTATTCTGTTAAAAAATGATGTCTCTTCTATTGAGTGTCACATTGCAAATATTTATGATACAAGAATGACTAAAGTAGATTATAAAAGTAGACAGTAAAAGCTAAAATTTAAGTTGAGATTTGTTAAAAAATGGTTACAAATTCGATTGAACGATCCATTTAATCGATGAAAATGAAGACAAATTTTTAACCATTTTCTTACGGTATCTTTGATTGCTTGTAACTTATTGAAAAATTAATAAAAAAATAAAAATTCGTTAAAACGAATCTTGGCTTAAATGTTACTGTCTACTTTTTTTGCTGTCTACTTTTTTGCGTCTTTTACTGTCTACTTTTATAATCTACTTGGTCGTTTTCGTATCATAAATATTTGCATTGTGACACTGAATAGAAGAGACATTTTTTAACGGAATAGAGCAAATTTGAGATTTAAAAATAGCACCAAAGAACAAGAAAAAGTTTATCTGATAAAAATTAATAATAGAAGTTTCAATAGTACATTATGATACGTGTGACCTACTTAAGTCATTTTTACACCCTCGCTACGCTCAGGCCCTAATTTCACGCCGTTATACAGAGTGCTCCTTAGCTCAAAAGTACCGTATAATAGTACATTACGATACTTATACAGAATTTTATAACACGGCCTGCCTATAAGCCCGTAACATATATATCCGTGACCGAGCAGGTCATTATTGCAACATGGTGCAATAATCGGCTACTTAGGTTAGGAGTAACTTAAACGCGGGCTTAGGTCACATCGTGCTATAAAATTAAATAAAAAAATATAAATCCTTCGAGTTGTAAGAGAGGATGCAAGAGCATACGCTCTCACATTGTTTATTAAGAAATTGTTATGTGTATTAGAGTACGCAGGGGCTTCAATTCGTATATACGCGTGATAATTACCGCAGAATTTATGGATTTTCGACCCTTTTTCGTTAAACCGCTTGTACCTCTAGAAGTTTTTTAAAGTAACTATTATTTACCTATCGATTTATGATAGAATTTAGTTAATTTAAAAGATATTTTAAATATTCCACGAATAAATATCTAAATTCTTATAAACCAACATATAAAAGTTACACAGCCGATTTCACAATACAATGTATTATTTTTTCAAATACTATGATGAAGCATGACTTTATAAATCGTATCTATATTTCTTTTATCAATTTGATTTGCTTTAACTACATTATCCACTTCAATAAAAGTATGAATTAATAAATATTTTTTACGTTATCGTAAAAAATGTATTACGGATGAATTTTTAAAATATCGTGCCACAAAAATTACATAAATGCCACGAAAATTACATATACCTCAATTTGGTATGGTTTTGAAAGAGTACCTAACATGTTTTTTCTAAATAAAAATAAAAATACATGTATAAAATATTTACATATCACATAGCTAATAATAATAAACTTTTTTCAGTGGTAATATTTTTAGAGGTCCTTTCTTGATTTTATTATCCTTTGCTTGTAATTTTGCTCTACTCTCAGAAATGCGTATCAATTTTTCAGCTTCCGCGCTCCAAATGACTCTTCTTGATATAAAAGACATCGTGAGAGCTGTATTTAAAAACATTATAAACGTAAATATTAAAATATTTTGACTTATTTCAGCGTTTGACTAAAAACATACCACGAAAATGACAATTTCGACTAAATATTGTAACTTCCATGTAAACAATGAGTTAACAACAAACGAAAGTACTTTACTTTTTATATTATGACAAAATACTCTCGCTATTATTATTATTATCTTACCGTTTAGGAATCGCATACCGAGAAAATGACATTAATTATGCAACACGTCGAAGATCAGTGAAGATGTTCAAACTTGGCTCCAGTCTAAACTAAATAGATATTGTTGTTTTGTGACCGAGAGTGATAAGCCGACCGCTAGATGGCAGCAGAAGTGCTTACTATTTGATTCCAGAGGCAACAGAATGTATGAATTTAATAATGATATAATTTCGTAGACAATATTATAAAATAAAACGCACACCCATTTCAATGTACAATATAGCACGGGTCGCTCCTTCAGGTTCGTCTATAACTTGTCTTCGGAGAGCTTCCGCGCTCCTTGATAGGTGTTACTTATAACATAATATTGACTGCAATCAGTTAACATATCGCAGAAAATCTTTTAAATAATATTATATACCGAATTTTCTTCCCAGCAGCATCGATAATAATCGAAATAATAATTAGAGTAAAATACATAATGTTTTGATATTTTAATAATGGATATGCCACGAAAATGACAAATAAGATGTTTAAGCTATACTGCATCTCATATATAGAACGATTTTCACTGTGAAAATCCTTAAGGATATTCAAGCGTAATATAACTTTCTTTCTAAGCAGATATGCCTGCGCATTTTTTTCGAATAGTTTAAAGGTTATAATTGCAAAAGAAAATAGGAATAGCAATTTGTTAAATTTTGAATTCCTTGCAATCTGCTAATAAGAATTCAGAAAATATATATTCGAAGTTCTTTTTCGTTTAGCTAAAAGTCTAAAAGTGCTACTAAGTATTCGGAAAATAATATCTTCGAAGATCTTTTTTGTTTAGCTAAAAGTCTAAAAATGTCATAAACGGTTTTGTTAAACGAACTATTATAAATATCGGAAATAGAAAAGAAAAAAAATCGCAATAATTATGTACTGCATAAGGTATAAAAAATATACTCTAAAATACTGGTGAATGTATAAGTTGCTATATGATATCAATTAAGTTTAGTTTAAGTAGCCTCCCTGCATTCGATAAAAAGTACGGCTCTGAAATTTATATCTATTTACTTTAGAGTTCAATAATTACGCAGTATCTTTGCAATAGCCTTTAATACGACTGTACTTTAATAGTATTTTTAGTGAGGAGTAAACGTTCAACCAATTTTCATGACACAAATCTACCTTTTTTGTATATATTTCTCAACCTAGTCAAATCTTTGTTTTGTCACTCAAATCACACTCAAAGAAAGAATATTTTTACGGAAAGTCATAAAAATGAGGTGAAATAATTAATCATATTTTGGTAAACTCAAGTAATCCCGTTTTATTTAAAAATTATTGATGACTCGATACAACACTCTGAAAATATATATTTATGTTATATATATATATATAAACCACAAAACTTTTGTCATCACGCGCGGAAGTTTAGCAACTTATATTCGACGTGTAAAGAATAAGTGCACGGTGTCAAAACCCAACCGTTAATGTGTCCAGTGTTCAATAAAATTTAGTGATATGCTTCAATAACGCTTATACATATATATATTTATTATCGTTAACTTACTACAGTTTGTGTATAACGACGATCTTTACAGTAATGCTAGAAATTACAATAATAAACTCGACTCTTTGTACAGCCGTGCGCAGACTAAGATCATCGTTGCTCTTAACTATATTTTTTATCAACTTTTCTTTACAGCGCAATTTTCCTCACTATTTACAAGATATTTTCGATTGTATTTTGGTATCGTGCTGCTTTGCTTCGAAAGCCTTGCTCGTCGTCTTTGGTAAAAAAAAAAAGAAAGGATGAACGAGAGTAATACAAAGACATTGATCGGGAACAATCGAAGACTCATTACATTATTTAAATTAAAAAAAAATTGATCAATCATATTACATTAAGTTGGAATCGACGAGATAAGCTCATCCTGATTCGCGGATATCCACCAAGCCTTATTACTAAAATTTATTATTTACACTATTAGATAGTAGTAAATGCTGTGCATGAAAAACATCGGCAGTCTTTCTTTATGAAGAGCAAAAAAAACCAAACGACGTTGTTATAAAATTATCATTTATCTTTACTTTACAACAATCGCAATCCCGGATATCACTCCGACAAAGGAAATTTCGAAACACAGCTTTTATTTTTTTACATTGTTCAAAGTATTACACGAATATTTATAGTACCACAAGCGATATTTCTTCAAGATGGTACCTCTTTAAAATAATAAATAAAAATTCAATTAAACGGTACTTCAATGTACAACATATGTATATATGTAAAAAGTACATATTACAGCCTATTGAATAAGGCACAATCTTTACTCAGTCATAAAAAAAATGCGTCAAGAACAATTTAACCATCAATCTCAATATCGCATAACATTTCGTGCAATTAATAATCAACAAATTCGATGTCACGTTACAATCAACGTAACTACAATACGACCATTCATTCATCGTGCAGTTTTTTTTTGTACATACACAAATCAATAATAAACTACCTTAAAAATGTACTAACGGTTGCAAGTTAAAAATGTAAGTCTGATTGACATAATAACTGAATTATATACAATAGAAAAATAACATATAGATAGGAGCCTAATACTAAATGTTTATTATTTTTTTTTTGTTTATAAAGAGAGAACTGGCCTTATAGCCCAAACGCGAACTCGAGGTTCATCGAGATTCATGTGTACTTTCTATAATTAAAAGTTATACTTCGTAACTTAAATTTTTTTTTATTAATATTTACACACGCAACGTAAATTAATGCATGGTAACCGAAATACATAATGCAAATTATTGTGCGTTGTTCTTGCTTTTCAACTTACACGTATACGTAAATATCAAAAAGCACTTTCGGCAAGATTAAAATTCTTTGTCTTTGTCTCTACGTACACATCGTCGTGTGTATTAAACGATTTGCGCGTAAATATATATATATATAATTAATACAAACATCGTGAAAGACTTCAGTGCATCGCGGTGATTGTTATAACATTAAGATTTCCGTAAAACAAACGCACTTCTACAATTGACAAATCATTGCATTAGAATTCAGATTAATTTAACAAGCTATTTAACATAAATATATTTATATGTAAGAAATAAAAATCTTATATATATTTTTTTTTGCTCCACGTGTGCATTAATAATCTACTACATTAAAATATCCTATAACATTTTTTTCCCCCCGCCAATTTATGCAATCGGTTCAGATATGTCAATTAAAATGCACCACACTTGCAACATTTTTTAGAAGATATGCTTTGTTCTACTATTTATATTATATATCCATTCGTATAGTTTCTCGAGATTTCTCACGAAAACTACGATTTCCAGCGATTCAAATGCCATCGACCATATAAATCCACCATATATATATACTTCCACATGACCAGGTTTGTAACCATCCAATCTTCGTAATTTATCTCTGAATATTGCTATCTCACTTCATTCCCAATTGCGGATCGTCGCGTTTCTATATCATTCGAAATACTCCGATACTTCCACTTCTCTACGATGACAAGGACGAAACAACACTGGGCCGTTCGATCGCATCGACAAGGAGTTTACTAGTTGGTCCCGTCGATTGACAGTTGCTGAGGCTAACGATATGCGGTGACGAGACCGCGATTTGCTGTTGTTGCTGTTGCTGCTGTTGTTGCTGCTGTTGATGGTGATGATCTGGCGAATGACCAGCCGAGACGTGAACAGGCGAACGTGTGGTGCATGGCGGTGATGGACATTCCTCCTTTGGCACGTGGTGACTTTCCAGTAATTGAGGTTGTTGCTGTTGCTGTTGTTGTTGCTGATGCTGCTGATGTTGCTGCATGGCTGCGCCGTAGTACAAGTTCATGTCTGTGGAGTATGGCGATATGCTGGTTATCCGGCTGGTCTGAGGCTGGAAGATGGTGCCGTATGTGGCTTGGCTCGTCGATACGCCGTGGGTCATCAATCGGAGATCGCTATAGTTGTCTGCTAGAAATGACAACGAAGGGCAGGAGTTAGCTTTGAAATTTTCATTGGAGATACGCGAATCGTTAATATTTTTTAAGCTGTATATTAATTTAGTAAACTAAAATCTATATGCTCGAGCTTAGAATCGAAAAAATAAACGAAGAAATAAAATTTCAAAGTAAAATAAAAATTGTTAAATTAGTTTCATGATATTTTAAGACATTGTAATTGCACGTGCTCTGGAAATTTTATTTTCGCCGACATGCATTTTGTAATGCAAAAAAAATGTCTTTTCTGTTCAATTTTGACCACTTTATTAATATCCTATATTAACCGTATATACATACGAGCATATGTTGATTATTGATAAAGTAATACTGCAAATAACTTCATTTTATCAATTTTTATTCTTTTGTTGATACAATAAAAAAAAAAGTTTCTCATAATTAACATGAATATTTCATCATGCTTGTGAAACATTTTGACGTGTATTCTCGTGTGTTAAAAATTGTTACAACTTTAAGTCCCGTTTGTAAAAAAATTTCTAAGAATTATTTCCTCTTACGGTATTTTAATATTTAAACGTCAAAAGTAAACTAAAAAGTCAACATATATATATATTAAAAATACAATAACTCACTAGGTTCCATCTTGAGGGTATTATTGTTGTTGTTATTGTTATTGTTGTTGTTGTTCATATTGCACGGAGCATTGTTACCGCTGATTGGCGTATCGCTGATCTTCATCACGTTCTTAGGCTTGCGTTTACGTGTCTGTATGGATTCCTTCTTCATCGTTAGCGGCCTGTTGACACCATGAAGCTTGTAATAGAGGCCACAAGCGTTGCAAACTGTGTCACCCTGGGCGTTACGCCGCCATAACGATGTATTCATCGTCTTGCAGTTAACGCATGACATGCCCGCGCGTCTAGACGCCGACTGTTCATCAGAAGGATAAAAATTTTATGATTAGTTGGATCCGTAAGGAATGTGTACAGGGGCGAACGATGAGGAAGATATCGCGTGTTGAGGGCCTGGTGATCAATTGAGTATTTGCAGGTTGCAGTATTGTGAGAAATGGATTTGTGTAAAATTATTGATATTGAGTAGACATGTATGATTATTCTGGTTGGATATTGAAAAGAAAGAAAAAACAGACATTTATGAAAACTTATTAAGAATATTTTTTATACAAATTTTATCATTTTTTTATTGTAAATGTTACAATACTGCAATCGCTATATATACGCAATTCACTGCTATGAAAATGGTAATATAATTTTATAATCGAGTATCATAGAAAATTAGAAAAATTTTAGCTATATTCATGGGAAAATCTGACGAATTACCGAATTATTTATAAGTAACATTATAATTAAAAAAATATATATAGAATCTAACTTGTTTTTAAGCAAATTTCATTACCATTCTCATGCGAAATACCTCAACAATGATCGAAAGGTCTACCAGAAAAAGGAAGCAGAGCCACCACTTAATCCTGAGGTCACGCAATCCGCCTGGAAAACTTACGAACAATAAAAGATTATATTTTCTTTTTTCTTTTTCTTGCAATGATTTAAAACTGTGAGAAATTGTATCCAGAGCTGAAGGCGTGACATCAGGAGCGAGTGCTTTTTTTTTTATATGAGCATATACCATGGGTATAGTGGCACCTCAAGTATACATATTTATAGATTAAAATGCATGATGATGCTAAGAAGAAGATTGAAATCATCAAATGATTATGCAAATTAACAATTTAATGATAGATTCGACAAGTATTAGAGATGATAGTGAGTTTTTTTGTACATAGATTTTTAATTTGATCGTTGATTTGAACTTTTGAAGTTTGAAATTTATATTTTTATAAATAAATGTCTGATTTTATCTATATTTACAGATCGATTATTGAGAAAATCGTAAAAGCAAAACAAAAAACAACAACAAAAAAATTATAGAAGTTATAAATCTGTAGAATGAAAAAAAAATCATAGATCAAAGAAAAAACTGTCCTCAGAGATAGAAATAGAAAGATAAAGAACAGATAACGATGGGTTGTTAAAAAGGCTGCAGAGGGACGAGAGGATATAAATCGCCGGGTAAAAAAAAAGAGAGACGAAGGGAAGGAAGGGATTGTGACACCTACCAAGCGACGGTTTGACTTCTCTTCGAGGCCGCGAGGAACGCCACTATACCCACAGAAGCCTTTGTAGATTTCGCCCTGGTCCGCCACTGAAACAGACATTAGGCCAAGAGTTAGGGCTTTAATTTCTCCGTAGACGTTTTTTCTTTTTCTTTCATTTTTTTTTGGGTCTTTTAATCAAAAAACAAGAAAAGACGACGACTTGCTTTCGAGTGCGTTCCTTGCGTGTCGACACAGTAGCGGTCACTGATTTTAATAAAATAAAAGAACAACGAGGTGCATTTTCTGGTTTGTCGGTTTTTATATAGCAATTCGGCCAAGGGCGAATATCCACAGAGGCTCCTGGTCGCCTGCAATAAGGCGATTACTGGGCGACTGCCGGGTTGCCCGACGACAGGCGCTCTGTTATACACGCGCGCTTATCGTGTGTCTTTTTCCCTTGAGTGCGATTTCTTTTCTCTCTTTTTATTAATTTCAATAGTCTACCGTAACAACGAACTAGATAAAAAAAGAGTTCTATAATTATTAAAATAAAAGTTTCTTTTTAAAAAAGTTACAACGTCATAAAAGAGGAAATCGTCCACAAGGGATCCAGCTACGATACACGTTATTTATTTATTTTTTCTATATATGTATATATTATTTATATATATAGCTCTGCTCTTTATTCTGTGACTTTAAAACGCTCTCATCGTTCTCCCTGACACATTAATATGGTTGTTTTATTCTCTTTAACAACACAGGCGCAGGGACACGACCGCTTACCATTCGCCTTGATTGCTTGACCAGTGGCCGATTCATGCCGTTCATCTTGTGGTAGAGACCGCAGGCGTTGCAGAGGTAATGACCGGTGCCGTCGCGCCGCCAAAGCGGAGTCGACACCGCCCCGCAATTCACGCACTCGCGGCCTTCCGTAAAGTACTCGGCCTCGATGTGTTGCACTGTTTTGTTTGGTTTTTTTTTTATTTTTTATATTTTTGGTTTGTTTTTCTTTTTATCATCGGTGGTTTAGTGTTTTATAATTGTACTTTTATTTTTTTGTTATTGTAATAAGGTTGCAGGTACGCGCGAGCGACATCGCGATGTCGTCGAATTTTTTATATATGTTCGCAACAACAACAACAAAAGGTTGGGCTTGTTTTAATCATTTTTGGATATATTGAACTTATATATATTTTCATCAAACTATTCTGTGTATAATTAGATAATTGCCGTATGAATAATACATGCGATTATTGGTTTACTTCAATTCAGAGTGTATTGAATTCTTTGTAAAAATATGAAAATCTATAAAACGGCTATATATTCATTTTTATTTATACCTACATACTCTACGGAACCGAATAAAAAAACACCTTGAAAATAAAAAAAAAACAACTTGTTATTTTTACTTTTTATACATTTTATAAAAATCCTCAATACACCTATAACCACTAATACCATTGGAACAACCTACATTTCTCCATTATTGAACGCCCCCCGCAGTGAACTGGTTCGCCTCGACTCGTTACACAAATAAACGCGCGACGCGGTTCGCCGGTAATTTGAATGCGACGCTCGGAGTTCCGCTCGCACGCTCGCGATATCGCGCAACTCGCGCGCGCGCGGCCCCCTTTTTTTCACGTATAAACGGTCGCTCGCGCACCGCCTCCGAACTGTTCTCTCTCTCTCTCTCTCTATCCCCGGATATGCCCGCAGTCGCCTTTTTTTTACGGCGATAAAAAAAAATATATATGTATACGCGTGTAGTGGGCGGTGTATGTATATATATATATATATATGTGTGTGTAAACTTAGTATATATAGGGAAATCGACCGGTACTTTTGAAATTTCAATTTACGTGTCTCGTGTAATCAATCTTAAGATTTAAAATAATCGAACGAAAAAACATGAAAAATTGAGTGTTTTTCCATACCACCGCGTTATATATATATACTTACATACGCATAAACCTTCCTCAGGCGATCGTGACGTACAATCGTTTCGGACTTTAACGATCAGCAACTCGCGCGCGCGCGCGCTCGCGACTAAATTGTTTTTGATGATTTCTTTTTTCCTACTCCACCGATTCTTCGATTATACGTAGAAGCGAATAAAAGAAATAGAAACAAAAGAGAGAGAGAGGAAAAAAAAGAAAAAAAAAGAGCCATCCTCATAGTTTAGAGAACAATTTTCTAAACGTTCGCACTCGCTTATCGTCGTTTATAAATACAAGCGTACATATATGCGCGTACAAGAGCGCAAAAGACGGAAGAGTCGCCCTATGCGATGACGAAGGCGGAAAAAAGGCGCGCGCACTCACATACACACACGCGCGCGCGCGGGAGGAAGAGAACATGGGCGTTATCAGGGCTTCCGGCGATAAGCCGCGACGCATGTGTCGCCTCCCCCTAGAAAAAGAGCGAGAGAGAGAGAGAGCAATTACGCGATGAGCGTACTACGGTGTGAAAGAAAATTTTGGAACGTAAAATTTCAATGTATATAGAAGAATTGTAAAAATTTTTAAATTCTGCGGACACCAACAAATTGGTTTTAATCTTATTTAAGTATTAAAATGCTTGAGATTATCATCTAATTAACGATAAAAGATCGCGATATATTTTGTAAAATGAAATACCACATTATAATGGTAATTCAATTTCTTGACACTACAATCATAAGCGATATATTCTACTACTTTACGCTACAGTCAATCGCGTCATTACATATACCACCATCATCAACACTACTTTAGCAACCACACGCTTTTGTTCAGTAATTGAATCAAGATACGTACACACACATACCCACCCCACCCGCTCGCTTCACCTCATATTCTCGAGTTTCCCTATACGTTATATAGCTTATATATACTATTGCTTGCAACACTATGAGTCGCTATGCAGAGCAGAGCACAGCATCCGAGGAAGCGATCGTATTAAGTCGCACGAAGGAAAAAGGGCTGACGTTGCGTATATATAATATACATATATAAACCCTATACATATATACATATACGCAAGTATATAGGGTGCGGACGCGAACGTTTGCGCATACGGGGGTTCGCGTTACGGCGCCGGCGCGGTGCGCGACGCCTCTGCGTCGGAATGCTATACGTGTTTTATTTTTCTCGAGCGCATAATATGTATATAGCTGCACTGGTTCCGCGAACGTGGATTGATACATATTTTTGCGCATTATATATATATATATATATATATATATAAGAAAAAAAGAAAATATTTGGAGCGCACAGTATATG
>JAWWEQ010050521.1:0-11473 GCA_035583055.1 Torymus tubicola
TAATTTTATGGATCGCACAAATTTAAAAGTAAATACAAAAAAAATTTCTGAAATCGCTTAAATAAGTACTTGCGCGTAATCTTCATCAGATTAACTTCATTTCTTTTTATATCTGCTCTTTGAATATTAATGCAATCTGGTAAAAAGAGTAAAATTGATAGATCAGTTAAAATATAAGCGACTTGTATGAATAGAAATATTTATTGAAAAGCTAACATTTTACAACTTCTTCAATAGATCAGTCAAATTCTAGTGTAGAAAAGAGTGGCCGTCTTGGTGCTATGCCAATGAGACTTTTGCCAACTGATGAGAAATGTAGCTTAAGAGGTGCAACACTTTTGGAGAATATCAAGAAAGACATAGAAGCCGGTCTCATACCATGTTACGTAGTAGCAACATTGGGGACTACCCCGACTTGCGCTTTTGACGATCTTAATGAACTTGGTCCTATTTGTAATAAATACAATATTTGGCTTCACATTGATGCAGCTTACGCAGGTAAGAATTTAATATAATAAAAACAATGAATGAGCAAATGTATCTCTAAAATAATCTAAGTAATAACGGTTTAAATCATGTTGAAGATAAATATCAGAAGATAGATCATTTTAAAAGGCATGAGAAATAAAAGAAGCAAATTTTAATTGTTTGAGAATTTCATAGATACTTAAATAAGTCAGAATAATTTTAGTGATTTACAACCACGCTTTTATGTAACCTCTTATTTAGTGAAAAATTAAACAAAAAGTAATCAATTATTGAAATCTTAATTTCAATAATAATAAAATAATCTACAGTATGCTTTTATTGTGATAATTTTCATAAAATTGAATATTAAAATAAAATTTAACATTATTACAGGGGCTGCATTTGTTTGTCCGGAGTATCGACATTTAATGTCTGGAATCCAGTATGCTGACTCTTTCAATTTTAATCCTCATAAATGGCTGCTCGTCAATTTTGATTGTTCAGCTTTATGGTATAGTTTTTACATTCATTTAGTAAAATAGAATTACTCAAGATAGTTTACCGTCATTGAAAGAATCAATTAACATGCAATTAGAAACCAATTAAATGGTTGTTAGTTGCGAACAATATTAAATAATTTTAATACTACCTAAGTAAGCCGTGTTTAGTTAGAGATCAATGTTGAGTCGACCTACTTTATATCTTTTTCATCTAGTAAACTAATAAGTTAAAATTTTTCAAAATTAAGTGATTTTTACATGGGAACGAGTAGCATTAACTTTATTCGATTTGATTAGAAAACACAAACGATACAAAAACACAAATAAATGTATTATGTATGTGTACACACTAAATGAAAATTCTTTTTTATAAAAGGGTGAGGGATTCCCGGTACCTAACAGAGGCATTTAATGTAGAACGAATCTATTTGGCAGATAATAAAAAAGGAGCTGTACCTGACTACAGGGTAAGCAACATTTTAAATTTGTATATAAAATATATTAAACGCATGTAACATGTAAAATTTCCGATTCTTGTAGTATTAGAGTCGTATAATTTTAAATTGATTACTTATATCTTGATTCAGTGCAAGTATCGGATATCAATATATTTGGTCGTATTATATGCGATAGCGTATATATTATAACGGGTATAAGTATACCGTGTTATAATATATAAATTAGTGTATATAATGTATATCTCGTTCATAAGAAGCATCTATTTTGTTCACTGCAATATAATGACACATTATACTATAAGAACGTACTTTCAAACATTTTAGCATTGGCAAATACCGCTTGGACGAAGATTTCGAGCACTCAAACTTTGGTTCGTTTTACGTCTATATGGATCAGAAGGACTACAGAAACATATAAGACATACAATTGAACTAGCTACAAAGTTTGAAGAGATGGTAAACAACGATGATAGATTTGAAATAGTTGTAGAAGTTAAAATGGGTCTCGTGTGCTTCCGACTAAAGGTTTTATATATTTATTATAAATGTATCTTTTATAAAAATATTGCCTAATTTTATTATTTTTTAATTATCTATTTAAGGGAGAAAATGACTTGACAAAGCAACTTCTTGATAGATTGATGTTACGGAGAAAAATATACGTTATACCTGGAGCATATCGCGACAAGATTTGTATTCGTTTTGTTGTCTGCAGCCGCTTCACAATGCAAGATGACATTTTATTTGCTTGGAATGAAATAAACAGTCAAGCATCAGAAATTTTACAAGCTAATCCAAAGTATATAAAAGCTACTAAACAATTTGAAACTTCTTCGAAGGAATCGGGTGAAATGATGTCGAGAATAAAAGAAATTGAAATGAAAAATAAAAAGCCGATCTTGATATCACCATAAAATGTTTTTCCTAAAACTTACGGAACTTGATACGTATTACGAAAAAGTATTTGTATTTAATTTTGTAAATGTAGTCTTTAAGAGAAAAATGTATATACAAAAAAATTATTTAAAAATTAGTAGAATAAATTAGTAAATTTTATCTATTTTTTTCAAAGAAAACATACTGTTTTGTGAATATAATAAAAATTATTTATACTTTACAAAACATACTTTTATCTTCAGAAAACATATAATATAATTTTGGTAATACAACAATATATTTATATTTACAATGATTGATAGATTCATTTTAAATTGAGCAATATTCAATACAGTTTTTAAAGTTAATAGTTTTGATAAATGTAGAGGTTATTTACAATTACATTTCACGTTATTTTTAATTAAGATTGATAATTATATTAAAATCTGAGATACACAGTCTACATATATACTTTTTTCTTATGCTGTGTAGATATAAGGTAAGTAGATACCGTTTTTAGCTTTATTCACGCGCCGTTGGTACAAAAGTACCAGATTTTACCGACGACAATTATTCTATACCTTAAAATCAGAAATGTAGATGGCGCAGAACTGACATGATTGTATGCAGTGCTACTTGTACATTTATTTTATATTAACATTAAAAATAATATATAGTAGTAATATTATATATAAAAGATTAAAAAAAAGAATTATAGATCTTTGCCTGATTTTCTGCGAATTTAAATTGTATTTAAAAAACGTAAAGAGAATGCAAAATTTATTCACATATTTGCATGTTGCGTCAATATTCATTTCGTATCTTATAAACACAATGAAAGAAGTTTATACACACTTTAAATGAAAAAATGCTTATTGAATTAGTTTACTAAATATTTAAACAGATTTACTATATAAATTAATAAAAAGATACCAAATGCCCATATCAAAATAATAAATTGGAGATCACAAAGAAAGCAATATGTAGCAATAAAATTTTACCTATAATGTTATCTACCTAAAATTAATTTTTGCATGTTATTCGGAACTCACCACCGTTAATGATTTTCGTAACAAGAATATAAACTATTTTTGAAAATGTTTTAAATAATAATAACATTTTTTTAGTTAAACTATGCGCATAAACAGTTAAATACTTGTTATATAAATATTACAGTTTCCATTTTTATAATTAAGTATTAATATTCGACTATTGAGAACTAACTGTTATAGAAAACAACAATAGAATAACGTCTATGGCGCCATAGACGTTTTGCTGGAAATGACAGCTCTTCGATATATCAGTAATCAAAGTTAATTAAAATTCTTTTTTTTCCCAGATGAAGCATCAGCTTCCAAAAAAATTACCCAGTTTCGTTATTTCTCTTGTATGACATGCTCCTAGTGAGATCTCGGTCTCTTGTTTGGTCCGTGAAGCACAAATTTAGAAGGTACTGCATAACTTTGTTTACAAAATCAGTGTGTTCACCATGACCTTACGTGTTTAACCAATAATCACTACCATTATACTATACAGAGATTTTAGATCATAAGGTCGTATTTATGAAATTCATTTAAATAAAATCTCGCTTCATTAACTAATAATAAATATTTTGAATAATATATCGAGAAATCTAAAAAATTTGTAACCTCTAACTTTTAATATTATTAGATGGATGGCATCGGCTGCGTCTTCAGGGGACTCCGGAAAAGGAGTATCGCAATGTCCAAAAATAGCAAAATTCGATACTTGCCTGATGGATCCTTGTATGATAGATCCCTGCAATCCCGAACCAACTGTCGTAATTATCGGTGCGGGAATGGCTGGTCTTTCTGCAGCTCATCGTCTTGCACAATGCGGACTTAAAAATTTCACAGTGCTCGAAGCCACAGATAGGTTGGCTATTTTTCTCTTAATATTGATCGACTTAAAGATTAATTGTTATCTAATGTTTATAAGTTAAGGTCACAGGTACGGTTATAACATAAATAAATACGTTTACACACAAAATAGAAATATTGCAAGGTAAAAAAAAATATACATCGATACAGTGTAAAATAATTGTAATATTTCTTTACCCAAAATAATATATTTTCACATGTCACATAAAGGTACTTTATATAGAGCAGTGCACAATTGACTGTTAAGCAATTTATCAGTGCATATCACACACCTAATAAGTGTAAAAAGTAGTTTGCGAATGTTCACTTGTGAATGACCTAACGAGTGAAAGGTTTGTGCAAATTCGAAGGTCGGGTAGTCGCAACTCGCAATCACTTTGGAAACATTACTTGAATATCATTAAGAAGCATTTAAATTTTGCTTTAAAATTACTAGATTAATTTTGAAAGCAAAAGTAATCATACTATCTTTTCAGACCAGGTGGTCGCATTCACTCATGTTGGCTGGGCGATGTGGTTGCCGAAATGGGAGCCACCTGGATCGAGGGCGGCTGCGTGACCAACCCAGCCTTCACGCTTGCCGCCCAGGAAGGTCTGCTGAAACCACCACTTTTTCGACCTGACCCCAGCAAGGGCCTCTTCTGTACAAGCGATGGTCGTGCTATAGATCTGCCTGTCAGTATCACGGCTTATCACACGTTTAAACAGATCGAACAGCAGGCGGCCGCTCTGTTTACCCTAGGATGCGGCCGATCGCACGGGAATTTACTCAACTTTATGGGCGTGAGGATACAGCAAGAGCTACATAATTTCCCGGAGGAACAAAGGTGAAAGGTTTTTAGTTTTACGGCAAGTGTACTTATCAATGTCACACGATGGTTTGAATATTTTTTTTACGTGTTGGGAATTCAAGTTATGTTTCAACTATTTGATAAATTACGACTTGATGATTTGTACGTTGTGGTATATTTAAATTTAGTCAAGCAATAACTTTTTACTAATCGAATTCTAAATTAGAGGATAGATATTTATTGATGAATTTCGTTGATTTATTTGATTCACATGTGCATTAAAAGTGTCCAAAATGAAAAGAACCTAATTAAATTTTCAATGCAGTAAATAAGTAATTTTTCAATCTATTCCAAAATAGAATGTATGCCTACTAAATCTGAAATAATATGTAAATTTATAACGATGATCTCTGTGTTACAGACTCACTGTCGAAATTTATGGAATCTTAAATATTTAGTATTGCAAAATGATTGTATGAGCTGTAATAGTAGTACATAACCATATGTACATATAATTAAAATTTTAACATAATTTAGCATTGATACTTATTCAACACTTTCAGTGCGATACGATCCATATTGAGTCGGGAAACATTGTAAAGAACAAAAATATTTCAATTAACATATTTTTTAAACTTTAAAAAAATTTCAATTAAAACCTTCTTAAACATTAACCGCTCTGAAAATGTTAATAAACAGAATTAAAACACCAACTGCACGCACAATTTCTGTTTAATAATAACGACCAAACAAAAATAGATACGACGCAGCGCGCATCATGTACGGCCTGACGAACTGTCTGCGGTGTCGTTGTGGTGACGATCTGGCCATGGTCTCAGCCGACCAATTCGGCAGCTTTATCGAAATCCCAGGCGGCAACGTGCGCGTACCTCTCGGCTACGTCGGCATGCTAGCGCCGCTCCTGCGCGATCTGCCCAGTTGCTCGTTGAAGTACTGCAAGCCCGTCAGTTGCATACGCTGGGGTACCGTCAACGACGCCTGTCCGCGCGCCCTCGTCAAATGCTGTGACGGCGATGAATTCGTGGCTGACTACGTCGTGATCACGGTGTCACTTGGCGTTTTGAAGCATCAGCACGATAAGCTGTTCTGTCCGTCCCTGCCTGCAGAAAAGGTCGAGGCTATCGCCAGGCTGGGTTATGGCTGTGTGAACAAGATATTCTTGGAGTACGAGAGGCCGTTCTGGGTCTGGCACGAGGGTACCATAAGGTTTGCCTGGTCAGCAGACGAGCTGGCCGATCGTTGCGACTGGGTAAAAGGTGTGTGTGTGATAAAATGCATTGATTTGGTGGTGACTTATGAACTTATAAATTCTGTGTTATGAATTTAGGTATTTGGTATTTGAGAAGGCAACTTTTAGAAGATAAAAAATTATTTCTTTTTAATATTATTTGTTACTTTAAAGATTAAGAGAAAAATTTGACATCTTCAGAGCAAATTCGAAAAGTTACGTGATCTAAAAATATAATATTTAAGTACTTCGTCTTGAAAAAAGAAGGCTCGAACTAATTGTACAGAGAATTATAATTAGAATATGCTATACACCTAACAGTTCTTAGCTAATCTGACTAGAAACTGCTTTTTTCGATTCCCGAAACCCTTCATTTAAATTTATAAATTATTTTAAGATAAGTTACAAATTTTACTGGAAATCGCCCTTACTTCGTTTACTTTACCGAAAATAGCTTCAACGGCTCTCAAAATCTCTAACAACTTCGAACCCCGTGCAGCAATGTCCCCGGTAATTGAAACTTTTAAGTAAAACTTATTTAATTTAATCGTGCAGGTGTATCCATGGTCGAAGAGCTCCCCGATTCCCAGCACGTGCTGTGCGCGACTGTATGCGGTCGCGAGGCTGCCGATATGGAGCTTTGCTCAGACGAGGAAGTCGTTGACTCCATGACCAGGCTATTGCGTCAATTCACAGGGGATCCGACGCTTCCCTATCCAACCAACTTGCTGCGCAGCAAGTGGTGCATGGACCAGTACTTCGCCGGCTCATACAGCTATATGGCGATAGACAGCACTGTAGGGCATCAGTGCGACCTGGCGAGTCCGCTGCCAGGTAACGATATGCGGGATTCAGCTCGTATGAGGGCTGTTAATCTTGATTAAATTTTCGTTGAGAGTTTGGAAAGAATGTTAGATATTTTGAAAACTGTAAATGATAGGATAGAAATTAATTTTTTTTTTGTAATTTATAAATGATTGGAAATTGATTGATAAATTTAGTTTTACTATATTGTTGACTTTTAAAATTCACCTAACTGTGATGTTCAACAAAAATTATCTCGATAGGGGCGAAGTTTGTTAAACTAACCGAAACAAGGGTAATAATCGCGGGAGTAAAAATTGCCTGAGTACAGGCGTTGAAATAATATAAAAAATAGAAAATATTTTAAAATTGTACTGAAAGTAGTCGTAATAAATAAAACAAAGTAGCAGTTCTATAAAAAAAATGTTCTCTTTGTGAATTACGTAGGTTCCTGTGAACCTGTTGCGCCAATTCTACTGTTTGCCGGAGAAGCAACAATACCTGGTCATTTCAGCACAGTTCATGGAGCAAGACTCAGCGGAATTCGTGAAGCAGATCGAATAATTCAATTGACAAAACGTTTCAACGGCCCTCCAAAAAAACTTCCAGAACCCGTACCACCTTGTCCGCGATAATAATTGCAGTTTTTTTTAAACCGAATTTTATAATAGTGACGTCATTTGGGATAGTCCGCTTTTTTGTAGATTATTTTTACTATTTATATCGGGATTTTACATTTAAAAAAAAAAAAAAATCAAATTGTGAATGACAAAAGTTTGTAAGTCTAATGAAAATAAAATGTCTCAATCGTTAATTGTCGTGGATAACTTCATTTCAAAATAATTATTGAAGAAACTGTTATTTTATTTTGTAACTTTATTATAATTTACATCTTGTATGCTTTTCTGCTTTCAAAATTAATCGAAATAATCGATCTGCAGTCGAGCACAATAACTTTCGTTAACGATACCTCTCAATGTCAATATATATATCATACATATCAATGTCTTTATTGGTCGTTTTATACATCAAATAATGTATACATTTGCAATAACTAAAGATGGATAGCAAAAGCTTTTGAAAATATTTAAACAATTTTATTGCGATTCTATTCACGTTAAACCACTAATGCTATAGTGATAATAATCACTTTTATTCACACTTTTTTATTATAAATTATATAACATTTTGAATGATATAAGAATACTTTCATTGTTTATTATACAAAAAGAAACATTAACATCATGTTAACGTACATTACAACTTATTATCAAGAATTCAGTAATTATATCAGAAAGTGGATATTGCACTTGATATGCAAATTTTCAGAATATTTATAGTACTTAATAAAGTATATGCTAATCAACAAAAAATAAATCATCATATTAAATTAATTTCAATTTACATATCAATTAAGTTTAAGATTGCAACAGGTACTTTTTCGTATATTTTCCCGTTGGTCCCATTAATTAATACTTGATTGTTCATATATTGCCCGCGTATAGTCATTACATACTTTCGGACTGAGTAATTTCTATATACTAAATCTATTATTGTCCCAGCTGCAGCACGTTTTAAGGCTAGAGAATTTTTATATTCTCATTTGCCTGTACAGATTAATTAGAGAGGGAAATTTTTCGTTGCGGAGTTTAGCTGTTAACGAGCAACTGAGACTTGCGCAGTCACTTCAACAGTAAACGTGGGACTCGAATGGATGGATCGTTGTATTCCTTTCATTTTTTTCTTTTTACAAAATCAATAAATTTGAGGAATTTTTGCTGAACTTTTATATAAATTAAATAATTCAAAAACTTTTTCTTATCGGCTGTTTTAACGAAAAAAATAATAATTTTAACTTTCAACACCACACATTTACATTACAATCCACACAAAGAAAATCTACAAGACGACTACAATTTTTTTTGGTGTGTAGTTCAACAAGTGTTATATTACTATTATTGAAAAGTTTTTTTTTTATATTTTTCACGTTTTTTATAATAAGCAAAAGAAAAAAGTTTCTTTCTTCGTTTAAAACATTTCCAAGGTATGCTTACCTTCAAGCACTGTCTTTCGTGAAACTTCTAGTGAATATTAAGTACATTTATCTACTTTAAGAATGATGTACATTAAGAATAACGATGAGGAGATGAGGCAAATTCATCTTTCATAAATTATCCAAAAAAATTATAAAAAAAACTATTTATAAAATGCAGTGCATTTACACAAAAAATATCTCAGAAAACAACAACGAATAGACCATGATAATTCTAACAGATGTATATATCTCAATAATAGCTAACAACCTCGACACTTGAAAAACTACACTTTCGCGAACGTTGCCACAGCACATTGCCTAAGCGCAAGTCCGCGAAACATTTCTATACATATACATACATATACGTCATTTTCAACTTCGTTGCAAGTCGAGCGTGGCGGTATAGCGGCTTGCGCACGCAAGGGGAGAACGGACAGAGAGCGACAGACGGAGAGGCAAGTTTTACAACAGTGAGCGCGCGCAGAAAGGTATACAGAACAGACAGTCTTGAGATCGAAGTATATATATATATAGCCTAGGACTGATTGCAGGTGACGGGCGTGAGGGCAGCCTTGCAACTACGGGTTATGCGGGCGCGCCATCACTTGGGGAGCGACTGTTCGTCGAGAACCTCGTCGGCGCGTAGCTTGACCTCGCGCCATGAGTATTGAATGTCTTTGCTCTCGGAGAAACGCGAGCAAATTGCCATGCGGAGGAAGAAGTTGTCCTTGATCTTGGATGGCACCAGGTGAATGTTACCCGCGCCGTTGATGCGCCTCAGCAGAACCTCGTTCAACTCGTTCGAACCCTGGTGACATGTGAATAATGTTTGAGGGTGACGGGAATTGATACATTTCAGAGAAAAAATAAAGGTTAATTTACATTAAAAAAGAAAAATATTTTGCAAAAAAAAGTAAAATGAAACATCTCAATGTAAAGGAAAAAAGTGTAAGGCTACAAGTTGCTAAAAAGCGATACTTGTATTTTGAAAAATTTTTGTCCACATTTTTGTACATGCCCTTTCAAGTAGATCAAGGATTTTAAGAGTAATTCGAGAACGGTATATCTTTCCAAAGTCTTACCTTCAGTCTGAAACAAACAAGGCCAAGGATAACTTCCTCGACGACTTCGAATCGCGGATCTGCGAGAACCAGCGACTCGAATTCGTGAGCTTGAGCTACGTGGTTTCTAATGTGCTTTTGGAGATTCTCAACGCCATATATCCGGAGGACAAACCACAATTTTAATGCCCTGAATCGTCTTCCTAACGGAATTTGCCAATGCTACAAAAAAATAATTATATGAAGTTAGTGTCGAAAATGAAAAAGTACAATTTACATAAAAGATATTAGTAAAATAAAACTTACTCTATAATCAGGTGCTGATCCCTGCATGTCGTGCTTAAGATACAGGGGGTCAACGTTAAATGCATTAATAACATACGTAGGATCTTTCAGCCACAAAGGAGAGCAATCGAAATTTACTAACATCCACTTGTGTGGATTGAAATTAAATGAATCAGCTCTTTCGACACCCTTCATTAAGTAGCGGAATTCCGGGCAAATGAAAGCCGAACCTAAAATATTTCAGTACGATTGATATGAAATTAAACTTCAAAATTTATTAATTAGTTTTATAGTATAATATTTGTTGAAAAAATCTAAATTTTTAATTCTAGATTAAATAATAAACTCATCAAATTTTCAATATTTATAATGAAATTTACCTGCATAAGCAGCATCCACGTGCAACCAGATTTCCTCGCTGTTGCAAATTGGGCCCAATTCATCAAGACGATCAAACGTGCAAGAACAAGTTGTCCCAAGCGTTGCAACAACCTAAAGTGCCGTTTAACATCAATATCGTTTAACAAATATTTAACAATTAATGTACGTTTCTAAGTATAGTGGCGCACTTACGTAGAAAGGTATGAGTCCTTTCTCTTTGTCTGCTCGAATAGCTTCCGCGAGTGTCTCTCCCCGAAGTTGGTGCTTCGAGTCACTTTCAAGGAGTCTGAATTGGACGCCTCCCAGAAGACCGGCACGCTCTACGGAACTATGGGCTTGAGCTGAAATTGGTGATTAATAAATGTGAATGCAAAATATTATCCTTATTGATTATAATTTTATATAATTATTCTTATGTTACGTCTGTGACGTATCTCTAAAATAAAATGAATTATGTTTAAATGTTTACGTAAATTGTTTAAAAAGATGATCTTGACTCATCGTCAGGATTATCTTTAACCTAAATTAACCGATTAATAAATACAGCCGAATGCGTCACGCACGCTAGTTACTACGAGCACAGACCGCGAAATTATAATCGTAAGCCTTACTCAGTAAGCAGAATTCATAAATTATATTTATAATTCAATCGAATTAATTAATC